>QGMG01000232.1:0-40875 GCA_007825325.1 Lachnellula cervina | reverse complement strand
AGATAGTTTATATATAATTAATATTATAAACTTAATAAAGAAGTATAGTACTTATATTTATCTTAATTATAATAGTTCTTTTGCTTATCTCCTTATCTATTCTTATATTAATACTTAAGTTCTTACTACTAAAAGTAATACTACTAATATTAAAAATTAATTTATTACACTTTTCACTTTTACTAAGAAAGATATTAAGGCTAGACTTATAAACACTACTAGTATACTTACTACTAGTATATACGCTTTAGGACCTCTTACTATTATAAGTGAGGCTAATTAGAATAAGTAACTAGTTATTATATTTACTATTTCTATTATTATATTTAAATAGTCTACTAACTAAAGTTTTACTACTCTTATTATTATATCTAAAAAATAGAAATAGTCTACTAACTAAGGTTTTACTAACTAAGATTAGAGTACTAAGTAAGAAAATTAGAATACTAAGTAAGGAAATTCAAGAAACTAATAGAAGGAGTCTAATCTAGTTAGCAAATCTATTCTAAACCTAAAGGCTTCTAATAGTAGTTATTATAGTAATAAGTCTACTAAAGGAAGTAGTAGTTATATTAGATATTAGTAGAAGATACACTAGATATTAATAAGAACTTAAGAATAGAATTTTTATATTAATTAGTAACTAATTTAGATATTATATTAGGTTTTTATTATATATTAGTAATATAGGTTTTCAAATAGGAATGCTTATAGAGGCGAGATTTAGAATAAGTAATAGAACTTCACTTATATAGTCTTAGTTAGCATTAGTGATTACCTCTATAAGGCTTCTATAGAACCTCAAAAATCAAGTCTTCACCTACATACGAATCCTCCTCTGCTTTCAGTACAAAGTGATCACGCCTACGATACTCTATACTAACAGTTTCTATCCTTCGCTTAGTGCATCCAATAGTACCCCTTCCGGGTGCTTGGTACAATTCTACTACGGAAAATTATCCTTTTCCTTCCTTAATCCGGAGATTTCAGTATCCGCAAGTAATCTTCGACGTGGATTTTAGTAGGATTGTCTGACATCCTATAAGATAAGGTATGCAGAACAGTACTGTTAAGACCAGAGTCGGGTAGTCCGATATATAGTATCGTATTTGTGTGCAGCTGATACATATGCCTAGCCCCCTGCCATATGATAAGAGATGTGGCTGTAACCTGTCAAGTGATTATCGTCTTTGGATAAATGTTCCCGCAAAAACTCAAAGCTGTGTACATATTTTCAGCGACTATAAACAAGAGCAGTACTCAAAGCACCGGGCTGTCTGGCAGTCGCCCAACTCCTAGAGTGTAAAAAAAAATTCTTAGTGGCTCTGCTAATTTAGCATTCATAGGTTCTGAAATTTTTCCGCTGCACTTTCCAAAGTTAGGTCAAATATCCAAATAGTATAAGAGAAAAACACGTCCGGGGACTTGTACGGAATGGTCTCTGATGCCTTTACCCATTTGATTCACGATGGCTTGAAAATGCTGTTAATTGAGTGCCAAGACGCGAAATAATATCTCCTGAAGCCGTGTTGTCCTCACACAAGAGCAGGAACTTTAGACAATGAAGTCACATTCTGTAAATGCGATCTTATACCCCGCATTAGTATCTTCTTGTAAGTAATTTTGGGCCTGCTCGTGGCATAAGAAGCAAGACCTGGGCCTAATCCTGACTTCTAGAAGCAGTCAATTCTCAGACAAAATCAACAACCAGACGCCATGTTACAGACTACAGTTCAAGTCTTAATAGCGCTGCTACTAGCTGCCACATGTATAGCCTCTCCTGCGCCTACCGCAGCGCCCGCTCCACACGAAGTTGAACAAGCTTTCAAAGAGCGTGAAATTGAGAAGCGTGCTGCGACCTGCACTTTTTCGGGATCACTTGGCTACTCATCAGCCAGCGCGTCGAAGGCATCATGCTCAACCATTATTCTCGACGCACTAACAGTGCCGGCGGGCAAGACACTGGACTGTAAGCAGGGAAGATCTTTTTCCACCCTCCACATTTGTGCCGGGAAGCGAATTCCAACACATTCCAAACCAGTTTCAACCTGCTTGCTTGTTCCTCAGATAAAATATCGTACTAATTTACAGTAGTGACGGACCTTCCAGACAGCACCGTCGTAGTTTTCCAAGGCGAGACATCATTTGCGTACAGCGAGTGGGCAGGTCCGCTCTTCGCTGTCAGCGGCACTAATATCAAAGTTGCTGGCGAGGCCAGCGGCGGCTCAATCCTGAATGGTAACGGTGCTTCCTATTGGGACGGTGGCGGTGGCAGCAGTGGTGTTACCAAACCTAAATTCTTCCAGGCTCACGACTTGACCGACTCGCTCATCGAAACGCTTACTATTCTCAACCCCCCAGTGCAAGCCTTTAGCATCAATGGCGCTAGCAACCTTGAGCTAGCTTATATTACTATTGATGCCTCGGCGGGAGATTCGTTGGGCAAAAACACGGATGGTTTTGATATCGGCTCCTCGGATACTGTTACCATTGGCAAGTTATTTCAAACCAATCACAATTATACCTTTGTGCACCAATCCAAGTCAATACTAACTAAGCCCTGCGTATCAGAAAACGCTACTGTCTACAACCAAGACGACTGTGTTGCAATAAACTCTGGTACCAACATCATCTTTAAGAACGGCTACTGCTCAGGTGGCCATGGTCTTTCCATCGGTTCGGTTGGGGGCCGCACCGACAACACTGTCGACGGAGTGTCCTTTCTTACCTCGACAGTTACCAAGTCCGTAAATGGTAAGCTTTATCTACTTCGGTCTCTACCACACGTCTGACGCACACCACACAGGCATTCGCATCAAAGCTATCGAAGGCGACACTGGGACTATCACTGACGTGGAATACGACGATATCACCCTCTCTTCTATCTCCAAGTAAGCCTCTTTCCACTAAATTCTATCTAGCACAACCTTCTCCATGTATTGTTAGCTGACCTTCATCCACAGATATGGTATCCTCATTGAGCAAAACTACGACGGGGGTGATCTAGATGGAGGTACTGCCTCTAGCGGCGTCCCTATCACTGATCTGACTATCAAAAACATCGTCGGGACCGGTGCGGTCTCCAGCAGTGGCTACGACGTGGTCATCACGTGCGGTAGCTCCGCCTGTTCTAGCTGGACCTGGTCCAGCGTCGCTGTTACTGGTGGAAAGAAGTATGGTTCCTGCACTAACGTGCCGAGTGTTGCAGCTTGCTCTTAATACTGTTTCTAATGGGTACTACTATCTGGGCGGTGGCCCTTGTAGAGGAGATTTATTATTAGCGAAAGAGTTCCTTACGGTTTTAGTAAAGCCCCTCACTCGGCGGCAAACGATGGTTTCTGTCTCTCATTACATTATCTTGAGTAAATCCTAGGGTCTTCAAAGCTATCCTCGTCAATGTTGAGCAACATTGTTTTTCGGTTTCTTGGGAGAGAGTGTGGGGAAAATACATGGACCACCACACTCTCAAAAGCCAGGGGACACAATTGATGGAGCGGGCCATATTTGTAAGGAGAATCAACTCTTATTGGGGAATATCGCTCGCTCGGCAATCATTGCCTGAAACTGCCACGTCGGATGATGAGACTGGCCATGGTGTCACAAGACCTAGGCAGCACTGCAACAGCCTGAGAGTTATATGATTAACATGAATATAGTCACACGAAACTTGATAAGATCGTCGCTTCGAGCTCGGTGACAAAGCGACTATTCGGACATACAAATATAGAAATGCAGTCAGTCGGCTATACAAATGCTCATCGTCGCTGCAAATAGGGGCCGGGCAGATATTCCACATAATCTTCATTTAGGAACGAGGTGCGGAGGTATCAGGTGACCATAGATAGCGTTATGAGAACATAGATATCCTGGCTAGGTGAAATGCTTATCGACTCTCAAAACTCAAACCAAGATTCTAAAACCAAGTGACTTCTTCATCAATTTTGGCATACAAATTTCTTTCAGGGGCGCGCCCCTATCTTTAAGCGACAAAGCTTAAATCGCGCCTAGCACCGATGTTCGTGTAAGACGCTGACTAAGCATTGACCGCTCATCCACCTTTTGACGGCAAGCAGTTTGAACACCATTCGCAGATCATGGCGTCGCGAGAGGATTATGCCCGCAATGCCCGCAAATCATGCTTGCCGTGTCGCAAGAGTAAACGACGGTGCGATAAGAAGTTCCCCAGCTGCGATCTCTACATACGGAAGGAAATCGGGTGCCAATATCCACACCACACCGAGTTACCGGCAAGCAACTCCCATTATCACCGTGAAGGCACGGCCGCCGAGTCCAATGCAAGCGCTATATACTTCATCGCGCCTCAGATTTTCAACCAGGCACGGCTAGAATTGCCGCGCTTCGATGTGCTAATCCCGCTTGACGTTGCTTCTCTTATAGGTGACGACAATGCTATCCGCAATATTACTACCACGTTTTTCCAGTCTATTCACATAGATGCCGATTATATCTAAGAGAATCTTCTTTACACATCTGCTTAACCCTTTAGCGCGACGACATAATGAGCTTAGCCTGCTTGCTGTATGTACGCTGCTTTGCTCTAAAAGTTCTATAGGCCTGGATGGAAGCAGCTATGCCAAGTCAGCTGTTTACCAGGCTGCCAAGGCTTATTACTTCAAGGTGGAAGGAGTCGGTGTCTTATCGATCCACGTCCTACAGGCAGCAGTCCTGATCGCAGTTTACGAGGTGGGCAACGCAATATACCCCGCTGCATATTTAACTATTGGCGCGTGTGCTCGGTATGGATGCATGCTGGGGATTGATAAGCTGGGCTTAGATCTGATGGGTGAAAGTTTGGGCCCACTAACCTGGATTGAGGTTGAAGAGAGAAGGAGGTTATGGTGGGCAGTCTTGCTATTAAATAGGTGAGTTTGCAACCTCTTCTGGTAGCGAATATCCCGAATCTAGGTGACCTGAAATACCGGTAGGACGTTATGGCTAAGTCATGCAGATTCATGAACCTCAGTGACCCTAGACGGCACTTGGTAACGGAAGACCCTACTTTCGATACATATCTTCCTGTAGACGATACAGCATGGGATGATTGTGTAAGACTAGACTTTTTTCCCCAGACTATAATACCCTACTAATACTAATGGTTATTTGATACAACATAGACGACTAAGCCTGGTGACGCCGTCGTCATCTCAAATGGCTTAACCCTCAAGATGGGAATCTTTTCGAGAGTGGCCCAGGCTACCTATTTACTAAGCGAAGCTTTTAAATCAGTGCCGCCGAGGGTAAATTACTAGGATAAAACTGCTCACGCAAACCAGATAGTGCAACTACGACGTACGCTACTCGCTCTGGTGCATCTAGCAGACACAGAGGCTACTGTTCGGCGACTAGAGTTCTGTACACCGTCCTCGATCTGTTTTAGGCTAGTAATCCTCTCAAAGTTTCGCGAGTCAAGGCAATTGGAAAAATCTTCTAACAGCCTAAAAGCGCTATACTGCTGCTCTAACAGCATGATTGGCAAATGTCTGGCAGCGGCCCTAGTGAGGTTAAATAAGTCCCCTGGGATGAAACTCAGACTACGCTGAGCCGGTTGTTGGAGGCAGCAGTGTCATACCATGCCAGTTGTCAGAATAGTCCCGAATCAACGGAACGTGTATCGTTTTTCCTCATCTACGTGATGTACCGAGCCGCCTCAGTACTCATCATGCTTGGCCGTAGAAGACCCCGCGGAGAGACAGCAAAGGAGATAAAAACTTCGAGGGAGCTACTACGATCCATAAATGGAAGATGGCAACTTGCTGGTAAGGCTTTAGCCAATGGTATACTGCAGGCATTAAATGCTAATGTCGGTGCTTAGGCGTCTATCTTACTATATTAGAGGCCGAAGAACTCACTGCGGCGTCTGAAGTTATATGACCAAAGAATATATCACTTTGGGATAATCGCGGATCAAGACGAATTCCTTCAATCTGTTTAATCATATGTCACTACATTCGCTTGTGACTAGGTCATACATGGCATATAAAGGTGATCATATTACTATATGAATGATTGTATATATATTCATGAGAGTTCTATAACTGCTGGTATGCTGTTACGCATTTGGCATGACCCCGGGAAGCTGATCTGCACGTCAAAACCAAGCTAAGTTGTAACATCCCTACTCTAAAACGGAAGCTTCGTGCCATTGTGATTGAAAAATTCGCCGTTAGCTTCGGGTGTAAGCGTATCCAACACCTTCATACAGTTTGCAGAAGATGTCTCAAGAGACAGGTTCTTATAGTCAGGGGCGTATGTATTAATCCAATCCGAGATACCGTCGCCGATTGCCGTCGATCCAACCCAGCCTGCAACGCACCGTTTATCAGCGAATGAACAAAAGATAAAGGAACAAATGACTTGGCTTTTAGCAGCTGTTTAGCAGCTAAGTATCTCACTTACCTGGGTGGAGGAGCGCGGTGGTAATGCCTTCATTCTTGAGGACAGCGCTATACTTCCGTACAAGCCTATGGAAGTCCTTCTGTTAACTTTAGTCCAAGACTCAGCCAACTCCCATCCCCTCAGTCTGCTTACATGTTAAGCGTTGCTTTGGCGACGGAGTATCCGTTCGCAAGGTTCGGCGTATTGGGAGCATTTTGGGTGGATCCGAGTCCAGACGTGATGACCAGGATCTTCTTACCTTGGCTCTTGCGCACCAACGGCACAAAAGCCCGCAGGAGCAGCAGCTGCGAGGTGGTGTTGAAGCTTATTTCTTTCTGCAAGTCTTCGATGATCCTATAGTATATCCTGTATCAGTCTCGACATCTTTACGTTGGCGAATTAAGATAGCCTGAGGGCGGTGCAAGGGACAGGCATACTGTCCCATACAATTCATCGAAAGTCTTCAGCCCGTTGTAGTTCACACCGGCGTTGCTAATGAGATTGTCTAATCCTCTCGGGAGTAGCTTGTTCGTTGCCTCGGCGGTAGCCTTGATGCTATCGGCGCTCATGACGTCCAAGTTGAGCAATATCAGGCGGCCGTCTGGGTGCTCCTTTTTCAATTTCTGTAGGCCGGGAGAGCCAGCGGTGTTTATGGCAGTAGCGATGACTGTGCTTTCCTTCTTCTTCAACTGCATGTTCCCACCGGGATTTTAGCCATTATGCTTTCAAACGTATTAGCAATGAGTATGTTTTGGGCAAACTCACCAGCTCGTTGGCGAAGCCGAGCCCAAGGCCTCGCCTCGCTCTAGTGATCAGGTATGAAGGCATGGTAGTTGGAGTTTGTGTTTTTAGTAACAAGTAAGTAGAATGTGGTTTGATTGTCTATTTATTCAATTTAATTGAGAGAAAATGGTTCCTTTTATAGGTGAGTTCTACAAGCCGGTCCATTCAGTAATCATGGATTCCCAAAACTCCAAGTATAACATAGTCTGCAGCATGTTTCGCGCCGCTGCGGTAAATGACCGCAGAGGTCTACAAAAGTCCGCAATAGCTGTAAAATTGCCGCAACGGCCCGTAATATTCTATACTAATTCAACTCTAGTCTTTTTTTTGTTCACTCATTTTGCTTATACACTTGTTAAGAGGGGCATCTGGTTAGTCTGACTAGAGTGAATTAAGACCGTGAGTTTGTGAAAATGGGTGGAGAGCGCGTGCCCCTTTAGGGTAATGTTTGTCTTGGACATATTAGTTGTTCCGTCTCATATGAACAAATGAGCATTGACTATTTTCCCTTTGTCTATGAGACAGGCTTCATCTGCATCTGTCCAACATACGCTATATATCGATATCTTTATCTTTTAAACGCACCGCGGTACATCTGCAGCTCTCACCACTCCTACCCTATCTATATTTACAGATTTAATATCAGGCAAAGATCGAAAGGCTAAAGCTCTATGCAGCAGTTTCTTAAAAATAATTGTCTCCAGTTCTTCCTCAAGGCTATGCTTAGAGATATAACCTTGTCTAGCCAGTGCTGTCTCAAGGTGAACATGGACACTTTATTCGATTCGGCTATTAATTTAGACCTGACCATGGAAATCCTGATTAGATTGCAGAATATCATCATGATTTCTATACAAAGTCATGACGATGCCGCTGCTCCTGGCAGAATGCATGTGTGAAAGTGCCCCAAACAGGAAGACCTCAACGTCACGCACCCGTTGCACTGTGTTTTGAGAAATATATCATGCCTCCCTCTATGCTTGTTTAACTATTAGTTCATCTCGTATGCATACGAGATAAATCTTTCATCTTCGTCTCAAACACAGCATGCGCGCATAGCTGCTTCCAATTCCGCGCTACTCAAGACGTCCAGCAAGCGTTATCATCTATATGCTGAGGTCATACAAGCAAGGACGTCGTACCTGGAACCTATGCACTAGAAACTTTTGACCCGTCCTGATGTTACACCAGTGATGGCCTTTCCATCTTTCGTGATCTATATACTTCGCCGCTCGATTAGACGTGGCCTAAAAAGGCAACTAAGTCGCAGCTCTGGTTAACATGTGAATTTGTTTCATCTTGTGCGTTTAGAATTTCAGATCATGTGAGGGAGGGTTGGAGGGAAGAAATCTATTCATGTCTTGGGGTCAAGATATATAATGTCTAGAGATTTTATTAAAGCAGCATTCTCAGATTCTCCCCGTTGAGCAGCAGGAGGCCTAGAGGAATCAATACATAGCAATAGGTTATCTAACAAATACATCGCACCAGATTATATATTTCCAGTTCGAGCTATCTGATATATTGGCATGATTCTCCGCGTACATGCGGAATTTAGCTATACCAATCCGCTTGTACTCTGCCTCCTCCGCCACTCGCTGCAAAACCATCCAACACTCGACGGCGAAGCTGCGGTCGCGGTACCTGTAGTCGGGAGTAGAATAGAATCCCATTAGGTAGCATCTATACGGCGTGTGCTTCGGGATTTCCAAGATTGTGTCAAGTGCAATAGCCCCCTTGCATTTCATATAGCAAGAAGAATTTATAATCGTCTCTCATAAGGCAAATCGGCCGAACCTTTGCCTGGCAAGAAAACGTCCCTCCAACCACTTGGCCAAAAGAATCTTGAACCTGAATCCTCCAGCTTGAATTTCATATTATAGCACCCGGTGGTGATAGTGGTACTATGGCGGCCTATCCCTAGTCCAAGTCCCACCCAAAGGTCCATTGGAAACTTTACTCCGGTATCGATGCTTGCCCAAGACTAGGTCGGTGCGCGATATGCTGGACGTTCTTGGGGTCCGGTGATATTTACCCACGCCAATTGTTGACATACCGAAGCTCTCCAAATACAGGCAAGGTATTTACTAGTGATTCTCACTTGCATTTGATGGGCAAGGGCAGAAATTGCAACTAGCTTATCTCCTTGGTAAGTCAGATGGGATGCTGTGTACTCTTCAACAAGCATATTCCACCTGCGAAGCTCCAACTGCTGACTAGTTTTTGAGTAGCCCCTCTGCTAATTATCACTTTTGGCTGTTCCTGATTTTCTGGAGATGCCATTTTTTGACTCCCACTTTGCCATCAAATTTTCGACGTCACCCACACGTCGAGCCAGATATTCAAGGTTTCCCGAACCCGGTCGGCCAATCCTTTGTCCCGGTAGCATGAACTTTGGCAGTCCACGTGGATACATCTCGCAACAATCAGTCTCGTTGCACTCCCAGCTCAGCTGGTTTTCCCCAAAGTAGAGAGTCCGAGTAGCTAACATTTGTTCTTGAATCACCCAAGCTCTTTTAAGCAATGGGAACCCATCCACGCTGCTGAACCAGAGTTTCTGATAGCATATTGATGTAGCAGATAATTTCCCCAGGTGCTTCTTGCCCACGAATTCAGGTGGCATAACATCCGTACCGAGGCGAGTGCGAAAGAGCCCTCCATTACCATCTGTCAAGTCCGCGGCAGCAAATCATTGTCAGGAATGTTGCACAGAGCCTCGATACACGTCTCCCATAGAAGATGCTTCTCTGACCCAGTCTTCTTGAGAGCCTTGAAGAATGCACAATGAATGCATCGATCCATATAAACCTCGAACCAAGCTGTCGATCGCGCAACATCGATAGCTTCCTGGAATGTTTTGCAGAGCACACCAGCTTGACACCGTTCGAATGCCTCACTAGTAAGTTTGTAATACTCTCCATCTCCCCAGCGGTGACTTAGTATCGTGTATTCAGGCACTGACGACAAGGCTGCGTGATTTGCAGGCAGATGGTGTCTGTCGAATCCAGGTTTAGAAGGCGTGTTGGCCCTTTCCAGCCCTGTGGTCCAAAGACGGCCCGGCATCTTTTATGGTTCTTGCGACAATCTTGAATCCATTTCGTCGCTAGGTTCAATGAATTGGGCGAAGAGGTACCCTGCTGCTCCCCTGCCGTGCTCGTATCGCGGGGGGGGATATTCTGAGCGCTCTGGTTAGTCTAGCTACCTTCTTTGTGATGAAATTGAGGTAACAGTGTTGGAGCTGGACAAGATTATATTACCTCCAACTTTGTCTAGTCCAAGCAAACCCTTGTGATCAACAAGATCTATATTGAAATAAATAGCAAAATGGATAGAGCTGTAAGATACGTTCTCTACGATAGGTATGGGGATAGGCAAGGGCCGTAAGACTGGTGTAAGACTTGCAGCTCATATCGCGGCCGCCTATTGCACGTATAGGAGAGGAGTTGATCCGAACCGCGTTCAGTTTCCTCCAGCTGGTCAAAACCCTATAGGCTTTTGACTTCCTCGTATATCAGGATACAGACATAACACCTGTGTTCCTCAGCTGCTTGCTGGAGTCCAGCGAGTGTCGTGGTGGCGTATTGATCTCGGTACCGATGCAAAGGGGTCGGGATGAAGAATTGAGTCCTGGATGCGTTGACACCGAGAGCAAAACACAGACATGATGGCTGGCAACGATGCTTCGGAACCCAGGTAATAATGCTATTTTAGAAAATTGGCCAAGTACCGGAAAGGTAGCAGCGAAGGTTGTGCTAGTTGTAGCCTTGTTAGACTCACGATCGAGGTTAGCAGGCAAGGCGAGGTTCGTTATATTTTTGGCTGAATGCTGATTGTTTCTTTGGCAAATCATAAATAACTTCGAAAGTGAAACCTTTTCATAACACATCGCGTGGTTATGGTATGGAGCACTCGCATCTTTTGAACACTCTTGCTTGAGGGGGTCCCTGTATATCGACGCCTGGGCGTCCCATAATTCGACGCCCCTAAATCGACGCCCCCCTCTAATTAGTCTCGCGTAGCGTAGATCTATATATATAATGCTATTAGCCTCCCTGTATACCAACTTTATATAATTGCAGAGAGCGTGTTCTAGCTTAGTATATATTATTTCCTATATTTTAAAGCCTCTAAATCCCTCTATATATACTTAAATGCGCATTTCTATTAATTGTAGCAAATTATTATATAAGCAAAGGCATTAGACCCTATAATGCGCGCTAGAAGGAAGCATTTAGATTATAAGGCTATAGTATTATAATATAAGGCATTGCAATGTAGCACCTATATATTCTATATAGGTGTCTATATAAGAATATAATACATTAAATAAGGCTCTCTATATAGGCTTTTAGAAGAGTTAAATGCAATAGAATTAGTGCTAGGCATAGAGGCATTTTGATTAGTTATAATTAATTAATAATTTCAAGTGCTTAGAAACCCCTAGCGCCGATATAGCACTCCTGCTTCCTAAATAGGCAAGTGCTAGATTTTGTTGCACATTGCTAAACTGCAGAGCCAATATATGGAGTACTCTAGAATCACTCTATCTAATGCTACGCGCGGCCAATTAGAGAGGGGCGTCGAATTGGGGGCGTCGAATTATGGGACGCCCGGGCGTCGATATACAGAGACCCTGCTTGAGGGGTGCGTATAAACATTTAGAAGAAGTTAGGAAAGTAGTCCGTGCTTGCAAAGTATAGTTGGTGTATTCGAGTAGAACCTTAAAAACTTTATAATATAGTACATACTTTATCCTAAATATAGATATTTATCTATACCATACAACCCTAAAACAATTTCAACAGATTCTGTTTAACTTCACTTTATACCCGTTGCCACCAGTACTGGAGCTTCAGCTCAGCTCGGACCAAACGCTCGGCCCCTAAATCATACTGTACACTTAATTTCGCAAAACAGCTATCAAAATAAAACCCGGTCAAAATCTTAAATTATACAAGGGCTTTTAATTGGATGCTCGGAAGGCATCTAAATGCCGGAGCCGGACACGCATAACTTTCTCTGTCCGAAGGCGGTGAAGTAGGGTGGCAGAAAATCCAGCGAAGGGTTTTTCTTGTAATTTCACTTCGTATTTTGGAGATTGTGATTGGGTAGATGAGTGGAGTTGGAGGAGAAGATTTTACGTTAAAGATAATTAGCAATTTAGTAGTCAGGATTTAAGGAAGGGTTTTTTTCTTTGTGGGGGTTTTGGGCATGGCATAATTTGCATTGCTCGTGTGAGGTGATTTGTGAAAATGGCGCATGAGCGGGTGATGCTCCGTAGAGGGGTGCATTCGGGAGTTGTGAAATGCAATATGATGCGATAAGGGAGGTGTGGCTGGTGAGATGGCATGAGATGATTGCGTGTAGTGTGATTATCTCCTTTGGGATGTTTTGCGACTGAATACTTAATATATACTGGATGAGAGGGTGGTTAAGTCCGCTCTTGAATCCTCCATGGCAAAGTGAGAGAAAGATAATCCCATTCTGAAATCTGCTTGCTGACATCAGAGGCGCTTGTAAGTTATAAGCATCATTGGACTTGTTGGTAGTCGGTCTAGTGAATTAAAGATGTTACTACAACAAGTAAGTGCAAGTGCAGCCGTGTAGCCGGGTTGATTGAAGTTTGGAAGTTGGAAAAGACAGCTGAAATTGATATCAAATGGCATTGTTATTGGTGCATTCGTACAATATGGCCGAATAACGGTCAGCATATTCTGAAACAGCAAAGATAAGATGCTTTGTACTCGGTATGTATGTAGGGCAAGATATAAGCCTCACCAGCCTCATCCATCCAAAACACAGCCCTGAAAACGGGTCTATCTACATATCATGATATAAATAATAAAATCCCATGCGCAGCAACACTGCCTTTTTATATCTGCCTATCTGCCTTGTGGTGACTGGGCTTCGCAGAATCGCAGTATTATACCGGTACTGCGATTGATACATGTACATGCATGCGCCTTTCTAGGCCATCTTGTCGTCAACGCGGCCTGCAGCTGCGGCGTGTAAGAAAAGCAAACCGAGAGGGTGAGAATGTTTCTTCTGTGACGACGACTCTTCACACATTGTCGCAGCTTTGCAAATCCCCCGCAGAGTGCCTCGTCTACAGCTTCCATCCTGAGATTTAGACTCTCCGGTCGTTGAATAACAGCAAACCATATCTCCTAATTTAGATACAAGTGAGGCTGCAAACGCTGCTAACGCTTCCTTCAGCCACCTCGACGTTGAAATTCGCGAACAGCACGGATCTCCGGACTTTGTCAAATGCGAGGACAGGGACAGGGAATGATTGAGTGGTGCACGGCCACCTCACAATTCCACCACCAAGTACGGAGTAAGTCATGGTGGGATGAGAGAAGATCAGAGAGACCTTCTTTCTTTTACATGAATCAGTTTCCTATAAAGAAAACTGTCATATTTAAGTCTTCGCTTTAACCATGTAAAAATAGAAAGTTCTGATATAAATCAAGATATAAAATTCGACGTTTTGGGCAGCGGGTGCTTTGAAATTACCTTCTCAGCGCCAAGACGCTAGTCCTGGAGCGTGAAAAGCGCATGTCCTATCACCAAACTCATCAAGACCGAACATCCGCTTCTCTCTTCCACACGGCGCAGACATCATCACTTCTTCTTCTCCTTCTTCCTCCTCCACCTCCTCCTCCACCGCCAACTATTCTATTCTACTACTCGACCTTGACGCCCTCGCCGCCGCTCTCAATATCGACTTCATGTGCAGCTCATAGCATCGACCAACACCAAACCCCTTTCCAATATCCATCTCCATCCGTTCCTCAAACCCTCGCCCATCCGCGCCTCCCGAGAAACGCCCGCCTGCTCTTCACCACCAAATCGTTGTTCGACCGGCCGCAAACTCCTCTCTCTGGCCATGCCCGACAACTTCTACGCGGCGAGTCCGCCCACCACATACACGAAATCGAAATTACCCTTCTCCTGGGCCTCGATACCGAATCCCATACCTCGCAGATATCGTCGACGGTTACGGTCCAAGTTCCGCTCCGCACAATCACCCGCCTCAGCTATAGCCTCCATCGAGACCTCTTTTAACCCCAAGGATTCGATACGTGCGCTGCGGCATCATCGGTGGTCTATCTATGACGGGCACTACTTAATACTCATCATACTCGCCATATTCTCCCTATCAATCAGTCAGGCACCAGGACCACTGGTAAAAACGGGAGCTGCGGCTTTGCTTATGCTTGCGCTGCTCATGCCAATAACGAGACAGTTCTTCCTACCATTTCTCCCTATTGCGACTTGGCTGGTCTTCTTCTTCAATGCTAGGTATGTCTCCTTATGCGGGTCAAATAATTCTGGGCACTGCGATAGGCAGTGATCTGCGAATCCCCGACATTATGAACTCCTGCTGATCGTTTTAAAGATTTATTCCAGCCGAATATAGACCTCATATCTGGGTCAAGGTTCTTCCCGCCCTCGAAAACATATTCTATGGCGCCAATCTGAGTAATATTCTCTCAGCACACCAACACGTGGTACTGGATGTGCTTGCATGGTTGCCATATGGACTTTTTCACTTTGGAGGACCAGTAGTATGGGCAGCTCTGATGTTCTTATTTGGACCCCCAGGAATTGTCCCAGTGTATGCGCGGACATTCGGGTACTTGAACATCCTTGGTGTGACAATCCAATTGCTCTTCCCATGTTCCGCTCCATGGTACGAGAATATGTATGGCCTTGCACCAGCAAATTACTCGATGCCCGGATCGCCTGCCGGACTTGCACGCGTGGACAAGTTTCTTGGATTCGACATGTACACCAGCAACTTCACAGCATCGCCACTAGTGTTTGGAGCCTTCCCGTCTCTGCATTCTGGAAATGCAGTTCTAGAGGCTCTTTTTATGAGCTACTGCTTCCCCAAGCTCCGGCCTGTGGTAATCGCATACGCAATGTGGATGTGGTGGGCAACAATGTACTTGTCTCATCACTACGCCGTGGATTTGGTTGCAGGTGCATTCCTTGCAGCAATCGCATTTTACATTTCCAAGATGCATTTCTTGCCCAGGATGCAGATGGACAAGGCATTCCGCTGGGACTACGACTACGTTGAGTTTGGTGAAGCGCCTAGCGGGGGCTACGAATATGGTCTGACGACTCTTGATATTGATTTTCGCAACGACAGCAGCGATGAGTGGACTGTGGGCTCCTCATCATCCATCTCCTCTGGCTCGCGCAGCCCCGTGGATGAGAGCTCATCAAATTGGGAGGGTGAAACGCTCGCTTCTCAAGCCTCCGACAGCGAACTCTCCGAAGTCATTATCCGATAATTCGAATCATACCTTAGCATCATCACGTTGAGATAGAGACCTTTCCAAAGTCATGATTTACGGCTCATCCTGGATATACATGTTACGGCGTTCAGCATAGCGATCTACTTTTACGTTCGCCAACCCCATTCTTCATTCATCTCGAAGCTCTCGACCCTACAAATCCGACTTTGTATATACATCTCAACCACCGAACCTACCTCGAGAGCTCGGATACCTTTTTTAAGCAAGAGAGAGAATAATGATAATATCACGCTTTATGAGCGGAATTTCGCTTCTTCCTCCACGTTCAACACCACTTTTACCTTCGTCTCCCCCACCTCAGTCGCTCGGGAACCTTTTTACACTTGACTTTTTTACAAAATACCACAATCGCTAGAGTAACCGCCCCCTTTTTTCCATTTTAGGGCTGGGCTCGCAACTATTATATATACTAAACCTTGTTCTTGTATGAATACGCTCGCTGAGTTGAATGGAATGATAGAACCACTGCATTGGGATGGGGTGTTTTTTTGGGTATGGTTGGCATGTATGCACGGGATGTGCATCTATTAGGTGGGATGGGATACTTTCGTTCTAGAGGCATTGAAAGTGGGAGTCGATTAGGAGAGGAAGCATTTATGGGAAGAAAAGAAAGGAAGGCGGAAAGAGGTGTAATGCGACGAGAGACGAGAGTAGAAGTGGAGTGGAGTGGAGGAAGTAATGAATGGGAGAATGAAAGATCTGATCAAACACCACATCGTACGATACGATACGATGCCAGCTCCCTGCTTTGCTCTCCGTGAATCCAATGATGTCTCGGCTCCCCATTCCTCCAATGAACACCCCGCGGAAAACCGGCAAGGAAAGAAGGAAGGGAAGATTCTCGCTCTACTTGATGCTATAGTCCTTGACCCTCGTGCTCGCTCTTACGGTCGTGAGGTCGAAGTGCGACTTGACGTGAATATAAATATCGTTTCAGTACATTGCATTGCATTGCATGACCACCAAAAGTAACCCGTCACTCGTATTTACGATATCGGAGTAGTAAGGAATAGAGTAGAGAGCGAAATGACCTGGCTTGCTTTGCATTGCTTTGCATTGCATTGCGTTGATATTGACAGCGTCTTGGAGAGAGAAAATGTACTTCGGACAGCACACCACACCACACCGGCTCTAATACCGTAGGACAGGGAGAAAGGAGTCTTGTTACTGTGTAATGTATGGCTGGCATATCATATCATATCATATCATTTCATATCATTTCATATCCCAATCCCTATTCATGTCCATATTCATATGCATATCCATATCCATCATCTATGATCGTATTCATGATCTCGTGCCCCAACTAAACCCAAAGAAACCCTGCCTTCAGCCAGGGAAATCAAATCGCCTCCCGGGATGTAGGAACTAAACCTCCTAAATGAGAGAAAGAAAGATGGCCAAATGTTGCGCGCGCTTGCTTAAGCCTTCTTTGTGAAGGCGTCAAAAGGGACAATGTCCAGGTCCAGAACCAAGGTGCGCTTTTATCCCCCGCTCCGTTTCCCACACCACTTCTTCATATGTCCATTCATCTCATCTCCAATACGTCGCGCTCATCCAGACTACCGACCTGAAATCTTGGCCTGTCCTGCACTCCACAACCCCTTTGTAGTCTCTGCAATTTTTCTCTTCTGCGCCTCGATCTGGGCCTCCGTCTGCCCCTGCCCTGACATCCGCTCAATTCCTTTCATCCGAGTATCTCCTGCCTGGTAGGCATCCTGGCCCAGCTGTCCCGAGCCCGTTACATATCCAGAATCCCCCATGTCCACATCGCCCATACCGCCGACGCCAGAATCGTTGTTGGAGAAGGGTTTGGCGCCGCGGGCCGGGTCGGAGGATTGCATGCCGTCCATCATTCCACTCTGGCCTTCGCGGAGCTTGTTGATGGCGCGCACGGTGTCGATTGCTGCGTGGAGGGTGCGGCGCGCATTGAAGTTCTTCTTTACTACTGGTAATAAATCACTGCCCTTCCCATCCTTGCCATCTTTGCTGGTTGTAAGACCTGCTACGAAGGGGTGGGTGAGGGCTTCGTAAGCTGTCATGCGTTGTGTGGGGTCGATGGTTAAGCAGCGTTTTATGAATACGCGGGCCTGTAGCGACACGCCGCGCCAGTATTCGATAGGAGTGAAGGAGTAATCAGCGACCAGGATAGCTTGCATTTCTTCCAGATTGGAGTCCCGATCGAAGGGTGTGTAGCCGCAGAGAAGGAAGTAGGTTATCACTCCGATAGCCCAGATGTCGACTGGCTTTCCGTGGCCGGTCTTCTTGAAGATTTCAGGTGCCATGTAGCCTGGTGTGCCGCAGGTTGTGGTTAGGACGTGGAATTGCTCTTCGTCCATTATACGGCTGAGACCAAAATCGGCGATGAGGAGGTCGGCATTGTCTTCCGGGGTGCGGAAGAGGAGGTTTTCGGGCTTAAGATCTCGGTGTACGATGCCATGGTCGTGGAGGTAGGCTACGGCTGAGAGTGTGGCACGAATGAGATCTGCGGCGTCGGATTCGTAGTAGGAGCCTTTACGGCAGATACGGTCGAAGAGTTCACCGCCGAGGGCGAGATCGGTTACCAGGTAGAGGTTATTCAGGGTCTCGAAGTAATCGACTAGTGTGAGGATGTTTTGGTGTCCCATGGAGACACGCTTCAATACTGCGATTTCATTGCGAACCTGGTATGGTCAGCATGGGTGATTTGAATAGCGACAATGTACATACCATATGTTCTCTCCCTGCCATCAATCTCTTGTTGATTACTTTGGCAGCATAATATCTTCCTGTATCAATATGCACGCACTCCTTCACCACAGAATATGACCCCGCCCCAAGCGTCTTGCCGGTTTTGTAGCGGCACGCCTGCACCTGCGGCTTTCCATCTTGCGGATTGTAGCTCATGGTGGATGTTTGCCCGGGCTATGGAGATGGTGCGCAGTACAGTGGAGGCGGGAATGGGAATCAGCGAGCCTGACAGGAGCTGTCAGGAATAGGATGGCGATAAGGGGGGTACAGTGCGAGTACGAATAGAAGGTCGGGAAAAGACGCCGAAATGAGGCTCTAAGAGAGGGGTCGGGTTGCCGGCAGTGGAGATGGAGGGGGAGGGGGAGGGGTTGGACAGAATAGGTGTTTGTTTGTTTGTTTGTTTGTACGTTCTGTCTGCCTGTCTGTTGGAAGGAAGGTAAGATGATGCTGCAAAAATAATCTGGACGGACGATATGGCCGTGCAGTGCAGTACAATGCAGCGGTGCTGTGTGGTCTCACTCTCTGCCCTACGAACTTCAGCCGCTGCCGCAGCATAAATGTAACTTTTCTTGCTGCTGATTGGTCAGTCTATCGTGGGGTCAAATGGAATGGCACTGCCCTTTAATCTGGAGGAGGGGAAGTCTCGTGATATTCCCGTGACTCTGACACTATGCAACCACCAGCTACTCCTAAAGGGGAAGCTACGCTACTTCTTTTCTTCGTGTATTATGTATTATTATCATCACATCTTCCTTCTTCCAATCACCCCCGACTTTCAATTCTATTCCTACAACTGAACATCTTTCTCGTCCCTCTCTTCTTCCGCTTCTTCCCAGCGCCAACATCTACTCGTACTCCGTATTGGCAACGGGAACGGGTCCATTCTCTACGCCGTCCGTGCCGTAACCAGAACCACCTCCACCTCCACCCCAGCCACCGCGTGGCATCGCGACTGCTAACCCCTTGTGGTTATCCACCACATCTATTTCCAGGATTGATCATTCAAAAGGATTTCGTGTGTATCACAACACATCCTTTGATACAAACGACCCGCTACCAACCCGAATAAAGCAACACACCACACATACACGCAAATCTCGCTCATCTATCGACTTTGGAAGGTTTGCATCTAGAGTCGAGTCGAGACGTTTCTTTCATGTTACCAAGCGGACGTGTCGTGGAGCAAGTGCCGGCATGGATATCTGTACTGTATCTGTCACAACCCACCAGATTAACCGCGTGTCAATGCAATAGAACGCGCGGAAAATGAAGCAAGATTGAAGAATCCCACTTCTCGTCTACCAGTTTGATCCCCATCCCCATCCCTAAATCCTGACGCGAAACTACTCGTCGTGGCTGAGGTGACCCAGCCCTAGAGCGCCTTGGAGAGCCTCAATGCCCCCTCCATGCCCTCCATGCGCCGACTCCGCAATCGTTCTCCATCTGGATTCGTGTTGTTGATCTTGTTGCATTTCTTTACTCATCTACCACCCTCTTTCTATTTCGCTTTCTTTTCCTTTTTCTGTTTCTGTTTCTACTTCCCTTCCTGCACACGTTCCTTCGTCTACCCTATTATTGTAACCCGAGGGAGAAGGTTAATTGATCTCTACGTGCAAACTACCTCAAGATGAACCCAGGAGCCCAGGGCGGCGAAGGAGCTGGAGGAGCTGGCCAACAAGGAGATCCCAACCAACTCACCGTTGTGGCCTCTAGACCTGTTACTGCTACAACATATATCACCTCGACCGCTTATCCAAATAATCAACCAGCCTCTACCACCTCGAGCACTGCATCATCGACGCCGACAAGCACCGCGAAGCCATCAAGCAAAATCGCCGTTGGACCAATACTTGGTGGAGCGGTTGGTGGAGTCACAGTCCTTTCTTTGCTTGCAGTGCTGTTGGCAGTATGTCTAAGAGGAAGGAAGAGGAGGAGGAAGACGCTGGACATAAACCAAGAGAAGCGTTCGACGGCCGAAACGACAAGCTACGCAGGAGTGAACTCAGCATTCAGCGGTGTCCCCTTCACAAACTCCTCCAATCAAGAACATCACGATAGCAATGCTAGCCTACTACCACTGCCACTCTCCACGCCAGGTACAAGTCCTTACTCGCGCGCTGAGATGAGGGGAGGAGAATTGAGCCCATACTCGTTAGACAGACACGGCGGAGAGGCAATTCCATATCCTCCACCAAGACATGGCGGATCGACAAGTCCGTACTCGCAGGATAGGCACGTTGGAGAAAGGAGTCCATCTTCGATACTTGGAGAATGGCAAGGCGGGCAGACTAGTCCCTACGCTTTGCCCGGCCAAAGAGACAGCCACTTCGAATCAGAACATTTCCTCCAAATGTACGGAGAGAACACCACAACAGCTAGCCAAGAATCACTGGGTCGCATAGGCAATGATATTGTCTCTCCTATCAGCCCCCATGATCAACGGCCTACCGCCACACCATTAATCATCTCCCCTGAATCTCCTGCATATTCCTTTGATGCCCCACCTGGTATCAGCGTCCCAATGTTTCTAGCCCCACAAAGTACGAGAGACACGATGGGCTTTCCAGTCGACAGTGACAGCATTCGATCACCAGAAGAGCAACGTCATCCCAGCTTCCCTGTTGAGCCCATGCCCCTAAGAACGTCACCCCGATCTCAGGACCGCGATATAGAAAGAGATCATCAGAACACCCCCCTCGCATCGCCGTCCCCAGGCCAACCACTGATGAGCCAAAACTCCCTAAGTCATCTCATCAGACAGGGAATGACGACTCCAGAACCCAACCTCCTCAAACCAGAGCGCGCTTTAAGCTCAGAGTTCCAACGCGAGAGTCCGATATTAGGGAACAGTCATCTTCCAGTGCGTATTTTTGCGCCGCCGCCGTTAAGTAGATCGCATCAGAACATCATGCGAAATGCTAGTCAGAAGACTGTGAGTTCAATGGGCAGCATAGGGCCCATGGTCAGCGATGAGGAGTTGGACCGGTTAGGTGTTGGGAGAATCTAAGGGTGGCGGGCGGGAGGAATTGTACAAGCATTACTTACGGCGTATTTATGGCGGGATGTTGGGATTAGGTGTATTAGAAGATGTAAATCTGGGCGGCGTCACGGATCTGTATACTCGGGTACATAATTCGCGAATACCAGTTTTGTTTTGCTTGCTGTCTCTTGCATTTCTGTTTGGCAACCTTTATTTTATGCTAGTGCATATAATATCATCAAATCGTCTTGCTATTTATGGCGCTTATATCTTAGTACCTCAACTTGAACTCAAATTCCAAAAAGGTCTTGCTTATCCAGTACAAATCTTCCGCTTCTTCAATGCAAGTCTAAAGCTAGACTGCTTGATGTTCTATTGTTCATCACAAGCTAAGATAGTACTCTACTACGTCTTTTACCTGCTCTCTAAAGCTCTTAAACTTCATATCAAAAGCCCGTTCCGCTTTCATTGTATCAGCCTTCACGTTCATCATCCTTACCTCCGGATCTCTTATAAACGTCGCGCCGATAGCCTCAGCGAAATATCTCTTAATAACCCAAAACGCCTCCGCCCAATCCGTTCCCGCCGTCCCTCCACTAGCAAGCAAGTACCTGCCAGCAGGGACGGCTTCGTTCAACGAAAGAACGTGTATCCGTGCAACATCATCAATATGTACCGACAAAGTCATAAGCGGTGCACCAGGACGTCCAAGCAGATGCCCCAACAAAATCCCGTTTGAGCCGCGAGCAAAGTCTTCCCGGGCCCGAGCGAGCTGGTTCGGTCCAAAGACATAAGCTGGCATCAGAACAACGAGATCGAATCCCGGGCGCTGCGTCTCCATATACTCCTCCGCGGCGTCCAGCGCCATGCTCTTGCTAGCTGCGTACGCTAGTAGCGGCGCTGCGTGCGGATTCTCGAAGCGGAGGTTCGTGTCATAGTGGCAGATCTCGTCGTCGCCTGTAGACACGTACTGGCGTAAGTATATATGCTATCTGTAGGAGAAACATCGTCACCTACTGCGCAAAACTTCCTTTGTCAGTTTCCCCTGCGCAAACTCCCCCACGGGTATAAACGGCGCGTTCGACGACGTGAGAACCACGCGCTTCACAGTCCCCGATGCCTTCGCGGCAGCCAGCACGCGGATCGTACTCTCGACGGCCGGGCGGAAGAAGTCTTGCTCCAGATCCTGGAACTGCAGACCTCGACATGTCACGCATCAGCGCTCACTTCCCTTGCACACTATACCTAGGTATGTACCCTACTCACCGGCCCAGGCATCGGACTCGCGATATGCACCGCATACACCACGCCCCTCATCTCCTCCGCCAAGACCCCAGCAGCGTCAGCGTCAGCGCATAAATCATCCACGACGGCGACCTCAAGCATCGCGTGTAGATGAGCCGGTAGCGCGGCTTTGATCAGCTCGGTTTGCGGGGCCCGGCGCACGATGCCGCGGACGCGGTAGCCGGATTCGAGGGCGTGGAGGAGCGTTGCGTGGCCGATGAAGCCGCTGATTCCTGTCATCTGCGAGTGGGTTGGGGATTTTAGGGGGTTGCGATGTCATGTGATGGAGTTTGGAGTGGGTCTGTGGTCACTTTACTAGGATTAGGTTGTTGGGCATTTTGGGAGTTGGGGGGAAGGATGATGGGCGGTGGGTGGGTTTAGGAGGGGAGAGAAGGAGGGGGTTGTGGTATGAGGATGCTGATAAAGTTTCCTATATTCCTTGAGGGTAGTATAGTACTCATATAAGTGTTGTTATATAAGGGCTGTCTTACTTCAAAATGCTAGGTCATCAGTAAATGATTTGTGATCTTGCGATGGTGCATCTCTAGGACTTTAGAATGTTGCTCCGCAGCCCGTATTTTGGTCCTTGGGTTCTTTGAATTGTTTTGCTTCCGGTTAAAGGTTCCTCCATCTCGTAGATAGAAACGGGGCTTTGTTGTCCCATTGCTATTCAGCCGGGCGGAATCAAGTAGTAATCAGCAATAGTGTTTACTGAGCGAGCTATCTACGCGTAACGAGGATAGGATAGATAGGAGCTCACTCAAATACTTGATATTTCAAACATTACGGGATGGCTCAGTCGCCTATGTTATATATAAGAAAAGAAAGTTATAAGTGGTTCTGTCTGGTTGGTGAGTAGCCTGCAAGTATAAGTCCTAGCTTTTCCTTTGTAGGTATTTCTACTCGGCGCTTCTGATAGTTAGCTAACTACTTACTTCTCGTCTGAACTTGTACTAAACTAATAACATAAAGCTTCAACTAGTCACATAGAGGCTTTTGGGCTTCTAGAAGCTTATAGTCTCAAAATATATTAAAACCTTTTATTCTTATCTTTAGCTTAATAAGCCCCAGCTCTTTCTTTAGTTATCCTTACTTACTAGCGCCCTGATAATAAAGCTGTTGAAACCCTACGGGATTAAGCTATCTCCTCTGAAGTTACTAAAAGCTCAGCAATAGTAAAAATAGTACAGAAACTATAATCCTTTACAAGTGCGGACGTGGTGAGGTCCGGCTATCAAATAATATTTCGAGGAGCTTCAACTTTATAGTCCTCACACCCCTGTGTTCCTTTTGAAAAAACCTATACTATTTATTATTAACATCTTAGCTATTATCGCTGTACTGCTTATAGTTATTTGAACCGGGCCTTTCAGCTCTAGTATCAAAGTTACTATTACTATTTTTATTAGTCTAATAATCAGCTTAAGTATAGTTGGTATCTACTAAGGCTGAGTTTAGTAGTGAGAAGGGCTGACACGGAAACTACTTCAGGAACACCAATGATTATTGACTAATGCCTGAATTAAAAGAATTTCACTGATTTCTTATAACTTACACTACTCCTATTGTAGGCTAATAAATAGTCTAGATGTTTCGTCTGACTTTCTAGAATGGGTATATTACTCGTAGTCTAGTCATGGTTTGCATGAACAAAAGTGGGGTGAACAAATGTCTTCTATTTTTATTACTTGTATAGCGGGCTAAATGCTACGTTACTTCCTATTTTCGCTAATATTCTAGTTGTACAAGATAAAAACACATTATCTTCTATCCAAACCATGTTACAGATATTAAGAACAGCTTGATTCTTCTGCCTCTGTATCCACTCTCGTCTATCAGTGTTGTCTGTATCACACAAAAATTCTCTATCACCTGGGAAAAGAAGTTCTCACGACAAGTCTTGATTGCTTTACTCCGAGATCAGTAAAGACGTATATGATGTACAACCCTAAGCCCGGAGACCGGCTCGAGAGCCTTGATACGCCTTCTATGATCGTCGATCTCGACATAATGGAAGAAAACATCCAAAAATTGATGCTCCTCCTGAAGCCGCTGGCTGTGAATATCAGACCGCATCTAAAGACAACCAAAAGCCCCATTCTTGCCAAGAAGCTGATGGCGGCAGGCGCCAAGGGGGCATGTGTGGCCAAACTGAGCGAAGCCGAAGTCATGGCCGCAGAAGGTATCGAGGACCTCTTGATCACGTGTGAGATAATCGGTCCAGCCAAGGTTGCTCGTCTCATTGAGCTTTTCCGCAAACATCCAGCGATCCAAATCGTTGTTGATAGTGAAATCGGAGCTACGGCTATCGACGCGGCGCTGAAGGAGTCTGGCATCCAGGAACCAATCCAGGTTCTGATTGACCTTGACGTTGGCTTGCACCGTACTGGAGTCGCTCCTGAGTTGGCACTGGCGCTTGCACAGCACATTTCAACACTTAGTCACTTGAAACTTCTCGGGATTCAAGGCTACGAGGGACATCTCCAGCATGTGCACGGCCGCGAACAAAGAGAGAAAGCATGCCGATCTTCCATGGCGATTCTCACCGGAACCGCCACGTTGTTAAGAGAGAAGGGATTCAATATTCAAGTCGTCACTACTGGAGGAACGGGGACTGCAGAATTTTGCGCCACGACCCCGGGTGTCACAGAAGTGCAGCCAGGCTCTTTCATCTTTATGGATTCCGACTACAGGAATGCAGTTGGCAATTATTTCTCTCACAGTCTGACCATCATTTCGACTGTCATCAGCAAATCTGCATCCGCACGTCGTGTTACTATTGATGCTGGTCTAAAGACGTTAACCACTGATAGTGGGTTTGCGGAACCAAAGGATATGCCTGATGTCACATACACGCCTATGGGGGATGAGCACGGTTGGCTTCAATGGAAGGAGAATAAGCCAGATATTCCCATTGGTGCGAGGGTGGAGTTGATTCCAAGTCATATTGATCCAACTGTTAACTTGCATGACTTTTACTATGCGCACCGTAAGGGTGTGATTGAGGAGATTTGGCCTGTTGCAACGAGGGGTAGAGTTCAATAGGCTTTCTGATTGGTAGAATAAGCAAACTCGAGTCTGACTGCAGTGGTAGTTGCGTATACTCACCATACCTAGCAGTGGGAATGGGTTAAACAGCCAACCCGTTTAAAGTCACATGCACAAGCGGCAAATAAAAAGTTCGAATTATTTACTTGCTAGTGAATCATACTCACCCTTCTTCTCATATGATTTCCATTAAGCTTTCGTATATCTCTTCTTTGACTCCGTCTCTTGTCTCACTTTAGAGATGACCATGAATATAGAAGGTTATTTCTAAACAAAGTAGTCGCTATCACATAAAGGCTCACATCAAAGGAAGCTCTATTCTAACATTGAGGAAGCCTTAGAGCTAATCCATCTTAATTAATAGCCTGGGTTTTACTTCAACAAATGCGTCACATCTAGGCGCTGATTCACACCCTCCCTTTTCGCCTTCACGTTCTGCCATGATCGTTTTTTTCTACGTAGCGTTCAAGCCTCTTTAGCGGGCGCAAAAGCTATTAGGAAGCATTCCTCGCTATCATCTTAGTAAATGTGATTATTATGGGAAGGAAATAAATCACCCAGTTCTTAGAAGAATTAGAAAAGTACCAAGCAAATTTGGGGCTTGATTTTATTTCAACGAGGATGCAAAGGCAGAGTGTACACTAGCTTATTATCGAGCATTAGATGTTAATGGTTAGGTTTGAGCGTTTATATATATATGATTGTATAGAGTCTGGTGAGCCACACTCACAATCCAGTATCATGAATATGGAAGAGAGACACGTCTCTCACGGATGAATCCGAATGCAGACACAAGCCTGTATCGTGAATATGGAAGAAAGATACACCTCAACCCGGATGCATTCACAACCCACCATCATGAATACGAAAGAACCCACACCCCCCACTGAATCAAACCCTCCATCCCCTCTCTATAAATCCAAAACTTCTCTCCCTCCATACCCCCTTTCATTTCTTCACCACCAAACAACGAAAACCACCCCTCAACTACCCCTAAATAACCATTACCCGTTTAAACAAGCAACAGCCCATTCCTAATAACAACACCACCTAGCTAGCAAAAACCAGAATGTCGAACCAAACCCCAACAACACCTTCAGATTCCACTACCCAGAACAAGCAGGGGCAAGAGCAAGAGCAACAAGGATCTAACAACAGCAGCAGAGACGAGCACGAGTCCGAGCCCGAGTCTTCAGAGTCAGAGTCCGAGTCAGAGTCAGAATCATCTGCCGCATCAAGCGACGCTGATGCGAGTGGCACGGATGATGGCGATGCCGATGACGAAAGGGATAGTTCGACCGACGATGTAAGTACAAGTCAAAGTCCAACCGTTCATCGCCTTTCCTTCCCTTCCCTTCCCAGCACCACATTATTTCCGACCCCAGCGGCGAAAGACACGATTCTCGCACCTCGCTATAACTCCCCCAAAACATCCCACCCAAAGCTTTTCAAAAGCCAAAGACAGAAACAGAAAACAGTAACAGAAACAAAAAACTAACATCCCCTCAAACCCAGGCAACCGACAACACCGACAATTTCTTCGGTTCCTCCCAAGACAAGAATCCCGGCGGCGGCTCTGACGACAAAGGCGCAGGGCGCAAGGGTAAGCGCCGCGATGAGACCTACGACGGTAGCGATGCGTGGGAAGATGATTCGGATAACTACGATACCGTGTACGTACCAAAAGTAAAATAGGTAGGATTCAGGTTGGATGAGAGATAGATAGATAGATAGACATGAAAAAAGGAGATCGTTGAAGTGTTTGAAATCAAAGCGAAAACATTGTATAGCTCTTTTGCTACACCTTAGACCACGACGAGTTAATAGCAGTTTCGTTATAAGTATATATAATAATATAACCATTTAAGTAAAAGTAAAACTAAACTAAACTAATTCTATAAAGAATATAAATTTTTTATCTAATATATAACAACTTTGTATATACTCTATATCTTATTATGCTTAACCTAAATAGGAAAGCTTTTTTAAAAATAAAAAAGGTGGAGTAAACAGGGGTTTTATCGCCTGATTCTCTATTATACCTACTGTATATACTTATTTTACTAAAACAGCTTGAAAGACAATGCTAAGAGAATATGAAACACATCACTAACTTATATATAATACTAAGCTAATGCAAGTCAGAGGGTGTCAGGAAGTTGTAGAGCAAAAGAGCTCTAGTGATAACAGTTTTCTGCATCGAGATATCGAGTTATTTCTAAAGCAGATCGCCGCACGGCCCCTCTGCATGTTGAGATGGAATTACTGATAAAGCGAGAGGAAAGGGGGGAGGGGGAGGATAGTTGCTAAGCGGGGTGCATTCTCGCCACACCCACACCTCTAGCTTAGAAGCTCTGAAAGAAACGTGACTTCAAAATTATGAATATTTCATTGGAATGTATGTATGAGACTGGCATGGGCGAAGGAAAGAGAGTAGAATGATAGGTGACCCGCGAGTCGTAGATTATAAGCCTTTCTTGATATCAAATGCCAAAGACCCGAGTCGTTGTCAACCCACTTGGGCACATACTTGCTTTACCTACGCCAATATAGTAATGAATAGAGCACCTAGAATTTTAAAGACTTATTATAAACAATTAATTACACCTTAGTATCTATACGTATTTCTTGTTTCTACTCTGTACTTACCAAAGTCGGCGGGTATCAGTACAATTTGACCCAAAGCAACCTCCCGGGAATCTTGCCTCACGCCACGCCACGCCACGCCCCCTCGCGCCTATTGACAAAATGCAGCGACCACAACTATATAACACGATCAATATTTCTCTCCCCTGGCATCGATTCGGGGATTTTGCCCTCAACAACTGCCAACGGCCCCAGATCAGCCGAATCGCTATCGCCACCATTCAGGAGTGCGATACTACTGATTACATCTGACGGTTCGAGGAGATGCCAGTTTGCGAGAGTCATCTTGGAGCTTGCGCCTACGGTAACGGTAAAGACGTGGCCGGGCGGTAAATTACTGCCATTCAGGGCGCGGAACATATCTTCGTCCGTAAAATCATCACCTAAGCAGAGAGTAAACTCTGGTGGTTCGCCAACTTCACTGCCATAGTCGGCGACAAGGCGCTTAGCAATCTCGCCTTTATTGATGAAGGTTGGTCGGACTTCGAGATTGGCTTTACCGGTCATGACTTCGACATCCCATTTCTTGCCGACGGTTTTCTCCAGTTCTGTCTGGCATTTACGGGCATTGTGAGCGCCGAGTTCGGGGTCTGAGGGGCGGTAGTGCCATGTCAAGGCGCAGCGCTTGCGTTCAATAAAGGAGCCTGTAATTTGTTAGCTGTGAATCTTGAGGGGCCAGGGGGACAAACCAGGAGTCTTCTCTGTGTATTTCTGGAAACACTCCATGACTTCTTTCTGCCAACTCATATCAAATGTTTCGGCAAGATTCTCCCACTCCGAACTGCCAGGATGACGCATGAAACTTCCATGCTCAGCGCTGAATCCTAGCTCTGGAATATCACCCAAGTATTGACTTAGGAACTCTTGATCTCGACCACTAATGATCCAGACCGCATTTCTATGATCGGATGCCAGTGATTTGAGGGTGCGGATTACTCTTTCAGACGGAATGGCATCGCCAGGGTTCTTAACAATGGGAGTGAGAGTTCCGTCGTAATCAAACATGAAGAGCCGCTTAGTGGCTGCTCTGTATTGTGTAAGCAAAGCTGCCTTGTCTAGGAGCGGCGTCGAGATCGTTGCATTGTGTGCACTGAGAACATTGAGCAGGCGCTTGATGTATCCCGTTGACCATGCCTGTACGTTCTTTGTGGTAACATGATGATAAAGGCTTGAATGCATCGCCATCTTCTTGTCTTCGCCCATGGTTAACGCGTAGTGAATCTGCTGGGCCACACCGGTAAGATCCCAAGGGTTGATATGAATTGCGTCCTTCAAGCTACCGGCAGTTCCAGAAAACTCGGAAAGGATGAGTGGGCCATGTGAGTTGCGCTGGCATACGACGTACTCGAGACTGGTTGTATTCATTCCATCACGGACACTGGTAATAAGAGCAACATCCCCAGCTCGTAGAAGTGCGAAATACTCCTCCTGAGACAGATATTGCGGGTAGTGCTGAACCGGAGAGAATTCCAATGAACCGTAAACTCCATTGATCTTCAAGACAAGTTCCGAGACTTTGTTTGCCATCTTATTGCCCGTATCTTCCTGTTCTTCCTCAACACTGGTGGGGCTGGTAACTTGGATCAAGACTACCTTGTCTCTCCACTCGGGGTACATGTCAAGGAATCTCTCAAAGGCCATAAGCTTCTGTGCTACACCTCGCACGGTATCCAGACGGTCTCGACCGACAATGATTTTCTTGTCCTTGTAGAGCTCTCGGAGAGCAGTAACCTTTTCGCCAATAACTGGGTTATCGAAAGCAGCGTGCTGAACGGCAGCAGCATCAATGCCAATTGGAAAAACACCCACACTCACCTTCCCCCCGTAGGCATCCACACCTGCAGTATCCGAAGGATATCCCACAATTCGGGTACAGCAGGAAACAAAGTGCCGAGAGTAACTGTATGCTTGGAAGCCGATCAGATTCGCGCCCAAAACGCCCTCTAGAATGTCCTTTCTCCGTGGCAAGCATCGCAGAAATTCGCTACTAGGGAAAGGAACATGCAGGAAGAAGGAAATGTACATGTGCGGAATTCGTTGCCGGAGCATACTTGGAAGGAGCAGCAAGTGGTAGTCGTGGATCATGACTATATCGCCGGGTTTGTAGATTTCGAGGATACGGTTGGCAAACTTTTGGTTCATCCTGTAATAATCCGCCCATGTTTGACGCTCAGCTCGACCATTCGTAGGCTCGTGCTGCTTGTAATGAAACAGCGTATAGAGTTCATGCTCCGCAAACCTTCTCCACCGCGGCTGATCTGTCAAATATAGACTTCCATCACTAACCCCTTCAGTGTGGTCTGCTAACCAGACAGGTACAGTCCTCCCCTTCTTGTCGCGGGCCAATTGCGTTTCCAGTGCTTGTATGTCTTCTTTGGAGATGTGTAGACCTTCCGATGTTGCTGGCTCGGCAGGCTTCGCAAACGCATCGACGGGAATTGGGGCAGAGTTCTTGTTTAGAGGGGTCCTATTGACTGTAGAATTTGGTGGTGGTGTATCGGGAGGGGTGAGTTCCTCGTCCGCCTGGGTTATCTCTCCTGTCCAGCCAACAAGTGTATGATTCCATGGCGTCTTATCAGATGAGAGGTAGGCAAAGGAATCGAAAAGGGCGGAGGTGCCGCGACGGCTATCGAGGCCCTAGAATATCAATTAGATATGCCTCGCAGATTCGGAAGAACGTGCTTACCCAGTCGGCACCTTTTCTGTATGTCAGAGTGTGGGGTATACAGAAGGTAGCAGAGATGATGCCCCCACTAAGACTTAAAGAGGGATTCGCAGCACGGGGATCCATATCCACGAGGGAGTCTTGTCTCTGCAAGCCCGACGTGAGGCTAATCCGGCGCAGTATATCTCGATTGGATTTGGCGCCGGACGCAGCATCAGTAGGAGAATGGGCCATTGCTGAGCGCACCGTCTCTATATCGTGGGCAAAATAGGAGGTTTCCGAGGGATGGTCGCTGCCCTCGGCGTCGTATTCGTGGGGGAGGAAGCCAGGCGTCACAGGCACGTTGGTCAGCGAGGGATGAAGAGCTGGGTGAACAGACTCTTGTCGATCTGGCAGAAGGGGACGCGGCGTGTCAGAGAGCTCCTTGTTCTCCTGATCGGATGTCTGTTGTGCCATGGTGGTGAGCTTTGGAGAATCGAGTTGCAGAATGGACAACTGATGTGAAATATCACAACGACATGGACGGTTTCTTCAACGGCGAGAGCAGTCTAGGATCACAAGACGGTATGTAACAGGGAGAAGGGGGGAAAGGGGGAAAGACAATAACGCGGGAAGCAGTTCGAGTGCGATGTGATGTGGGGGTTGCAGTTATTGGAAGTTGATCGTTGGCTGGCTGGAAGGTACCGGTACATAAAACAAGGCAGTTTGGTGGAGGAGATGGTGGTAGTTGTGGTGGGGAGCAAAGTGCCCGCGTAGGATGGCCGGTATCGCGGGTTTATCGTACAGTACAGTACTGTACCTGAGACTCTGACGTAGCTGCAAAAAGCTTTTATTCCAAACTCACCGCCTACAGTAAAGTACGCGCCTCACCGCCAACACACAATGATTCAGTCTTGGCAATTATCAATTATATACAGTACTTTAGGAAGAGGGTGAGAAAGGACAGAGAGAGAGAGAGTAGCAATGAGTAGCAGCGAGTAGCAGAGAACAGAAGACACCGGACTTACAGGAAATCAAAGGACCTCGAGCTCCTTCGTCCCGCCAACGCCAACGACGCGACGACCCCCTCCTATGCCTATAACTTGCCTATAACCTGCCTAGCAGCAATGGCTTAGTGGCCTAGCTGCAGAACCTATGCGGAACCTATGCAGAACCTCATATTCTAGACCCAACGCGCGCTGCACCCATAACTACACTATCATACGATCGTTGTTGTTTCTTTGCGATACGTGCCGTGCCGTGTCGTGGCAGCATGGTATGATGGGGGATACTGGACCGCCGGTATGGTGCGGTCGAATGGGCTTTGGTCGAGCTTTTCGATGCGAATTTTCACTTGTGCACGCAGCATTGGATTTGAGGTCATTCCGAGCGAGGTAGCTAGGTACCGGTAGTAGTAGTGCATGTAACTCTGCCAGTGCAGTGCAGTGCATTCCCGTGTCAAAGAACACGTTATCATTGCTATTATCTTCTGTAATAGTCTCCTGATACGCCTGGCGATAGTCACCTATGTTTCTGTCGGAATAAGAGGTACTTCTTTTACCACGTTCATCTTGGTCTGTCTCGGAGTCTCCCATTGTTTAGGACAGGATTTCCTTTCAAGAGTTGTCTCTCACTAGGCGATATCAAACTTCCACTCTGAAAAGTCAGAAAACAGCATCAAGTGCAGATATACAGCATCCTCATCGTCCTCTTGATTGCCCCCCCTTCTCTTCCCTGTCTTCAAGTCATATCTCCTCTACTCACGTGCAAACCCACATGATTACCTGAATCGGAAACCCAAACTTTTGTTGCATATCGCGAAATCAAAGGGCGATTGCCCTTTTGCCCTTTACTGCTAGATGCGAGTTTTGATTGGTCCCAGTTGCTCGAGTGTCACGCTGTAAGCGAGAGGGCGAGGATGCGACGCGGGGCGGGCTCTCAGGGGCTGCCTTGCGGGATTTGCTCATACACCTACTTAGGTACTGAGTCTCAGTTGTACCTATCTAGTACACGTCCCTCAAGCCTAGCAGGCGTCGCTCAACCGCGTTTCAGTACAGTACAGTACAACTATTTGGCACAGCTCTTACCCTGTTGCACAGGTACCAGCTATGTCTACAGGATCAACACCCCACCCTTAATTTGGAGCCTCTTACAATGGCCACACATTCAGGCACCTATGTACATCAACAATACGAGATCAACCCCCTCTCGTGAGAGCCTGTACCTTGAGGCATTGCCACTTGGTACCTTAGTGATGAACGTGTACAGTGTAGGAATTCACTGTACAAGAATAGTTTTTTCCCACCCTTTCAAAATCTCTTTGTCAAAACCATCTCCTTTATTTTTATTCGGCGCAGAAATGCTCTTCTTTCTCTCCATTTCTATTTCTCTCATCAGCCTAGCGAACGCGCAAGACAACATATTCATTTAAAAAGGGACGACTGGCCAACATTATACCACAGAATCAGGGTTGCAAGAATTCGGTTCGATTATCATTATGTTTCAATTATAATTTATGTTGCTTTTAGCATGCCAAGTACTCCATGAACCTGCCTTGTGTATTACAGTTCCGCACCTTATTTACAACCTCGTCAATCATGTCCCTAGTTGATTTCGATCAAACCTGGACCATAGATGGTAATCGCCGCAACATCAGCAGCAGAGGTCAGATTCTCGGTGGGACCGCAAACGACCAAGGCATACGTCAAGCCATTACCAAACGTAGTACCATTATAAGGGAACGCAGCGGTGAACTGCATCATGTTGGTTGCCGGCGAAGCCGTGACGTTCTGCAGTGGCTCAACGACAGGGAGATTCTGCTGGTTGACATAGACAAGCGAGTAGGAGCTAGTTTCGGGAGTCGAGCCGTTCGCAGCCATGGGGAACTCAAACGACAAAGTCTGGGCCTGGGCGGCGATGGGCGCCATGCTCGTGATAGCGAGAGGCTCAAAGACAGGAAGGTTGATGTAATCAATAGCGCAGGAGCCAGGGACGATAAAGTTCTGGTTGAGAGCGCTGAAGGCGAACTCGCGAGTGCCGGCCGTGAGGAACGGAAGTGCACTGGGAACCATCTGTAGGAAGGTACGGTAGCCGCCGACTTGCTCACCCTCTTGGCCGATGACGGAACCGATGCCTGGGATGAGGGCAGCGTCGCCAGATACGGCGAGCAGTTGCTGGATGGCGGGCAAGGTGCCGAGGACAACGTCGGTGAACTTGATGGCGAGAGCGATTGCATCGGGAAAAGTGGTAACGGGGAACATGAACGCGCATGTTTGGACGGGCGTGGCACCGAGTGCAATAAGAGAAGCGTTGGCAAACAAAGTGTGCTGGGGGAGAAGGGGGGGTTAGTTAACGAGTCATATGATGTGGAGAGTTTAATGGTGTGATTAGAACTGGGGGAGACGGAGGAAGGAGACAGTAATAAGGTGGGTGAAAGTGAGGTAGTGAGGCAGTATGTTGTCGCACTCACCAGTTCTTCTTGTGCACGGATTACAGTAAGCGTCTCCACGATAGGATCTTGGTAGGTGGCGTTGAAGCCATAACCCGGCACGTTATTGGTGACGTTCTGAATGAGCGAGGAGAAGAAAGCAGTCTCGAAGATCTCATTAAAGGCGATGAGTTGCAGACTTGTCACCGTGTCGCTCGAGACTGACGATGGGGAGGGGCCATTGGGGAGGCTGCCGTGGGCTTGTGTCTCGATCTGCACCACCTGCTGAGCATTCGGTGTTGGATAGCCTTCGCCGGTGGGGTCGTTGGCAAAGGAGAATGGGACTGCCGATGTCAGAGTAGACAGGCATGAAAGGCCAATCAAAGAGGCCGAGGCAAATGAGACGTGCATCTTGAATTATGATAAAGTTGAGAGACCTTGAACAGGTAATATGGTATGGAGGGTAAAGGGAGGAGGAATAGTGCAGTGTGTGGGAAAAGGTATCCGGACTCAAAAACCGCACATGTTGACAGAATGGGCGACCTCGTAAGAGCTTTATAGAACTTGCTCCTCATACAGGTACCTAAGTACCTACCTTACCTTACCTACCTACCTACCTTACCTACCATCCAGGTACTAAGGTAACTCTAATTTGAAACTTACCAAATCAATAACGTCATGTTAAGAGAAAGACGTGAACTCATATCGTCATGATCTCTTACGTGCAATGTGATTGGACATTGAGCTATTGTTATTCTCTTTTGGGACGAGAGGGGCGATTCCTAGCGGTAGATCGGTCAGAGGTAGTGGGAGGGGATCTACCTCATAGTAGTAGGATGGATATGGGAGAGAGTTTGGATGGATATACTCTGTAGGTACGGTACGGATGGAGAAGCTTCCGTGGGGTTCAGCCGCAGAGCACTACCCTACTTGTGGCGATGCCTATTACAGTAACGGCAGTGGCTGACTGAACCAACCCCTCTTCTCCTTCTCCTTCCCCATCTCCATCCCCGTCCCCTTCCCTATCCCCTTCCACAACGGCTTCGACCTTTCCCATAACAATGCATAGTACGGTTTTGTCATCTGCTCCTAGTGCCACTATTAGATCTCATTCCGGAGACAATTCCCCAGACACACCTTTTCAAACCACTCTCTCACCTTGCTCCAAATCTCCACGAACCTGAACCGGCCCGGCTGATCTGGGTCTTGAAATACATCAAACAGCAGACATTCCACCTCTTCCGAGCAAGCTTTCCATACAGGCCGATGTATTTCTTTGAACTTCTCAATGTTCTCGGGTGCTACTTGGAAAGTAACAAAGAGCGTGAGTTGCTTCTTCGCTTTTTGAGGCGAGTTTAGCTCCATGATATGAGAAGTTGATTTTTCTGCAGTATCAGAGCATGAACTGTGAGACTTTCGAGTCTGATATACTATGGGGTTTAATTTGTAAAAATCTTTCAACAGTTCAAACACCCCACTTACATTTCAAATGTCAAATGCCAAGACATCTCTTCGGTTCGGTCCGAGCTTGAGAAAGGGGCAGATGAGGGGGAGGACTTGGAACCCCGCAAAGCCGTAAGGAAATTTGTATCAAAAAATTCCTAAAAATAATGGGTTAGAAAAGAAACACTTATTGAAGCAAGATCTATAGAAAAAATAAGGATACCTCCTGAGATTGAAGCTCGGCTCCTGTTGCAAGTTGCAACATTGTTAGTCAGCTTCGTGAGATATTTTATAGTCTTCAAGCTGTTAAGGAAATGGAAAGGGGGGCTCTAGCATTATATTTTATGTTGGGTTTTGCAACAGTACGTTCCACCACTGGGATCACCTGGCTGCGGCCGAGATCTAGAACAGAACAGGGGCAGGGTATCTTCTGCTGCATGTGGCGCTTTTTTGCTTTATTGATAATCCTGCGAGATTCCGTCCTACCACTTCATCGCCGCTGGCTATCGCGATCTGATAAACGTAACGTCGATTAACAAACTGATAGAAATAAAGCTAATTGTTACTATCCATCTTTAACAATTACTTCGCGCTATTCCTTTCCCTTCTTACTAACAATTCATGCCTATAGAAATTCGTCGGCGAGCAGCTGAGAGAGCCTTGCCAAGTTGCCAAGGTGGTGGCTGGGCTAGACTATTCAGTGTGACATCCATTCCAGAAAGGCATCGAGTATTGTACTCCGGTGCACCCCACGGCGAATAATGTGGCTGATGCATGGGTGACAACTAAAAAAAGACCATGCCCCGTCCTTGGTACCTCGAGCTGAGAACCCCTCTCCTCAATTTGCCAAACCGAATGACCATCTTTCCTATTCCACCTCGATAGCAACTCCGCTATCGTGAATCGTGATGGTACTGCTCTCTTCTGCGATCCTAAATAAAGCTAACAAGAACCCAAGTCTACTTCCTACGTCCAGTTCAAGGAGCAAGCCGAGCCTGGTCTCTATCTAGTGTACCCCGCGAACAGCAACGAGCCTTGCACATGCGAGTACGTTTCGCGAACTCGCCAAACTCATACAAAAGTCAAGCTTTCGTACCTGTAGCTAAGAGACTGCTCATCTAGAATCTTCATCCTTCATGGACTCAATGGCGGGCCAACAAAAACATGGCAGCACCCCGAAACGAACTGCATCTGGTTCCGCGACCTCCTTCCCGATCACCTCAAGACTCACGCGCGGAGGAACAACGCCCGGATATGGACCTATGGGTACAATGCCAGTACCTCGTTCAATACTCAAAATATATACGGCCATGCTCTCACGTTGCTGAACCGCGTCAAAGCAATCACGCGCGGAAACGAGGTATAGAGATAAGAGAATTACGCCGGTAGCTGTAGGGAATAGACACTGACGATGCTTGCAGGGACGGAAAATCCTATGGATATGCCATTCGCTGGGAGGTATACTTGTGAAATCGGTGCGTCCATAAACCCAAAGTTGGCCACCCCAGTGACATCTACCTGACCATAAACAGGCGTTAATCGAGGCTTCACTTCAATCTCGCTACAAACCGATCCATACAGCGACAACGGGCATCATATTTCTAGGAACTCCTCACCGCGGTTCTGGGGTCGCCACCTTGGGGCAAGTCGCAGCCTTGGTCGCCGGAGCGGCTGTTCCCGGATGGCAGGTTCTCAATCGCGGCTTACTCAAAAGCCTGGAAAGGGACAATGAGGGGCTATTTCAAACGTCCAATCGGTTCGTAAATATTTGCACAGAAATGAGGATTCATTCGTTTTATGAGACGACGCCATTAGGCCCCCGGGTGGTAAGACAGACAATTGTTCCTCCCCCTTGGTTGGAACTGATAGGAACTCTTAGATAGTTGAACAACACTCAGCCGTTCTGAGCATCTCAAACGAAGATGTAGCGCATGGACTCGATGCGAACCATAAGGAAATGTGCAAGTTCAGGGGTTCGTATGACCAGAATTGGCTGCCCGTTCTCACTAGTATCCTGGACCTTGTTACCGCACCCCGATACACACAAACAGGTATGAAGGAGTTATAAGAATCTCACACAAGGAGACACCTGACTTACATTTCGAGTAGGCTATCGTGCTAACGGACAAATGGATCGATCGAACGCGGCGTCGTCTTCATCTTACTATCCATTCCAAGAACGCGTGCCTCGAGTTCCAGTTGGAGGCCGACAGCAACCACCACCGCCGCGTACTGACCAACGCCCGTATCGACCCATTTCCCAAAACACACCTCCAGCACAGATGCCGCCATACCCAAACAGTACGTACAACACTAATCGTGGTCCTCCCGTTCCCCGTCCCGTTGAAGTAGATGCAACAGCAGCTTGGGGTCACAATGTGCAAGCGAACCCGCAATATATGCCATACCGACCACGTCCACCTCAAGCGACACAGTCTGAAGGAGCAACATATCTTCAACCGCCTGCGCTCTCAGGGACTAGTCAAAATGCACACCAACGAAACTTGTCGCATGATTCGGCTGATCCTTTGGGACGGAGGCCCTATCCTTCTATTAACCCAGCTCACTCAAGAGAAGACCTTTCCATAAACATGCAGGAGCACGCCAGAACAAGCAGTGCACCGCCAATTCCGAGCAAACAGCATCCTGGCCAACCATTCAGCCCTCCGCCCGAACCCCGCGCTTCAGACATAGGACGAAAGACATCCGATAGCATCCTAGACCCAGAATCAGCCAAAGTCCCTGATGATGACGAGGCAATGCAAGAAGCGGCCTTATGTGATAGCTGCATGAATTCCATATACTGCTCTCAACCGCGCGTAACGTGCACCGAATGCTACGACTACGATCTGTGCATAAGCTGTTTCCAACTCGGCAGGATTTCCAAAAACCACAAGAGCACCCACAAAGTCAGCCATATACTCAGCACCCAGAGAATGTTCCAAGACGATCTCACTCCGCCGCTCGATGTAGTGAATCCGGAATACAACGCCGACAAGTCCAAAGTGAATTGGAGTATTGTGGAAACCCAGACTGAGCCTACTACCGTCGGTGGTGAAAGGGGCATACAGTGTTGGAGGATGCTTCACATGCATGGCAACGACTCTCATGCCCGATTCCTCACTAGCGCTAAACCGGGCCACTTCTCAATCCTGCTTCATCTTGAGCTCGCTATTTCTTCATTGCTCAGCGATGCGGATCGGCAGATGCTTCAAAAAGAAGGACTCGGATGGCTCCGTGTTTCTCTCGGCACCTTGCACAATAAAAAAGACTTCTTCACTGGCCGCTACCGAGAAGATAAATTCGAGACCAGAACTTTTGAACAAGACTCTCTTGCCCAGAAATTGTTGAAAGTTTACTGGTATGAGGTTGTGCGCATTCCTGTTGGTCAACAGACCATCCAAATCAACTCGGATGAAATTCTGAGCGTCGAAGGACGTCAAGGGAGCACCACGGACCTTGGATTGATCTTGCAATGGTCAGGTGTCCGATGTTTTGAAAGTAATAATGAACCACTGGTAAAACTTGCCGTCCTCAGTGTCAAGTACGTATCACTGCCCTGTCGAGAGTATAATGTTTCCTAATTGTAGCCTGTGTATAGAATCGATGACTTACTAGATTACAACGAGCCCCTGATCCGGGTTCCCGCACCCGACGCCCCTCAACAAGCCCCCCAGTCCCTACCAACTCCTACTCCTACTCCCACACCAACAGCACCGGCTGCAAGTACTGCCGGGGATGAAGAGGAATTGTCAGTCGAGGATTGGATTACAGCGCTTGCTCAAATCAGACAGGAAGTCCAGGACGCGCAACAGCGCGCTGTCCTCGAAGAAGCACTTAGGCTTCGGGCAGAGCAAGAGGAGAAGCAGAAGCGAGATGCCATCTTTCAAGCTCTGTTTGTTAGGCAGGCTCTAAATGAGTACGCGAGATCGCTAGGAGGGGGGGATTTAACTTTGACTTTGGCGCCTTGGCCTGTATTTTTGGTAATTGATCATTATGACCTTCACTGGCAGGAATGCTTGTATAAAACTGTGAAGACACAAAAACCCCGAAAATCAGAGCTGGAAACATCGAGGCACTTGCCAACATAAGATACTCGTGCTCAATCACTCCCACAAGCTTCTATAAATGACCTACATAATCATCAATCCGTGCATGAAATGCAAATGCCTCGACTTCCTGAGACGCTGTTGTTCAGTGGGCGTGCAGGCCACAGTACTCACAGACGATCAGTAAAAGTAAATAGCTTCCTCGCAGATAGGAGATTTTCGATTCCAATCCATCAACGCCGTCCCTATGCAGTATATCCGTTTCTGTTATACATGTTTCGTATCCTCATCCAACAATCATGGCTTCTGTCCCGGTCCTCCCGGGGCAACCTGCCCAGGCATCATCTGTGCCCCCTCAGTCCTCAACTTCTCCAACGTCTGAGCCTTCTGGTGTTCCATCACTCTCCGCTTCTTGAAGTACGTCACCTATCCAATAATTAGCATGTACTCTCTCTCTCTCTCTCTCTCTCACTCATCTCCCTCCACAACAACACCACCCATCATCCGTAGCCCTTCCCAACCCTATCCTCACCCATAAAAGAGAATAGAACACTCACCCAACTCGACGCGCAATTCGCCTCAAACCCCCGCGCCTCACCCGCACACTCCTTCTCCGCCTTGTCCTTCTGCCCAATACTGTCGATAATCCCACTCTTATCCAGACACCTGAAATACGCATCTCTGCCCTCCCAGCACTTGGCTCTCTGCGTGCGATCCGGCGCGATCGGCGCGCCGTCCGAGGAGATCTTCGGGGGTGGAGGGGATGTGGCCGTGGTACCAAAGAATCCCATTTCGAATCGAATCGGATCGGAGTGTTGGATTGGATGTCAAGATGCTGTATACTTTCGCAGTTAGCTTCGAAGAGCACCCCGAGAGCCAGGTATGATGTACGTACTGGCTGTTTAATTGCTAGCGGCGAGGGTCAATGGAGAATGCAGAGACCGGTATTGTATTGCAGTCGGGATAAAAGGTTCTCGTAAATGTAGTACGGTAGCTCTGTAGCTTTAGAACGCCAATGCGCAAACCTCACATGGCATGGCATGGTCCGGGCGTCGGCAGAAAACATTCACCGCCCTCTCCTATCCCCTATCGGCAACAAATAACTCCATATCTCT
>QGMG01000231.1:0-40894 GCA_007825325.1 Lachnellula cervina | reverse complement strand
TCGACTGCCTGCGCCAATCCCTACGCACCGCCCCACCACTCTCCCTATACCGCGGCATCAGCGCGCCTCTGCTCGGCGCCGCGCTCGAAACCTCATCCCTCTTCTTCTGGGAGCGCGTCGGGCGAGAAACGCTGTTCTGGGGCGGGTTTTACGAGCGCGAGAAGGTGTTGCCGCTAGGCGCGTTGTGGTGTACCGGTGCGATTAGTGGTGCCTTTACGAGTCTCGTGTTGACACCCGTGGAGCTCGTCAAGTGCCGCATACAGGTTGATGGGGAGGGGAGGAGGGGCAAAGGGATCAGGGATGTGGTTAGGGAGGTGTGGAGGAGCGAGGGGGTGCGGGGGTTCTGGCGGGGTCAGCTGGGGACGCTGATCAGAGAGACGGGGGGCTGTGCTGCTTGGTTTGGCAGTAAGGAAAGCATGACGCTCCTCTTCCGCCATCTGAACTCTTCCTCCTCCACATCTACCTCCACACCACCCCCCCAATCCGCCAACTCCCCACTCCTCCCTCCCCTCCCCCTCTGGCAACAAGCCCTAGCAGGCGCCAGCGCAGGCATGTCCTACAACTTCCTCTTCTTCCCCGCCGACACGATCAAGAGCCGCATGCAGACCGGCGGCAAACACGCTTTCTGGGCCGAGGGCACCGCCATCTGGCGCCAATACGGTCTGCGGGGCTTGTACCGCGGTTGCGGCATCACGGTCGCGAGGAGCGCGCCCAGCAGTGCCTTTATCTTTATCATCTTTGATGCCTTGAAGGAGAGGTTTCACGTTGGGTAACAAGGCGCTTGCATGCTTGCTTCCTTTGGCGTACCAGATTGATTGAATACCTCATTAAATGACCTTGCTTTTGCATAAGCGCGTTGGCGTTGGCGTTGGGAATAGAAGCATGGTATATATAGATAGATATAAAGATAGAAAGGCTGGCTGATTCCTCTTCTTTGTTATCATCTTGGTATAGATAGGGGTTTGCATACACCACGGCGTTTCAAAAGGGGGAAGGGAGCGAGGGAGCGGGGATTAGAAATAGAAAAGAGAGAGTTTTTTTCTAGCATAGATTACATTTAGAGAGGAGCTGATTTGCAAACCTTTAAACGTTTGTATAAATGAATGAATGAATGAATGGATGGATGTGCTTTGAAAAGTTTAGAATTCTTCATTCACCTACGTAAATATATACATACACAAGCAAGCCAATTGCGCAAAAATAAATATGCTACACTTCGAGTCCTCCACGTGACTAAAACCTGCTTCTCATCTCATCTCATACTAGTAGTCCCTTGATCGAGTAAAAGATATGCAATTGCTATTTCTATCTAGTAAACACGCTTGAAAGGAGGCACGGCCTTGCACTCATTCTCATCCAGTGTGGTGCCGACGACGGCGCGGTACGTCAGGTCGGTCTTGCCATGCGGCTTCTTCTGGAAACTCAGCGTGTGCTTCATCCACTCCTTATCGTCTCGGTCCGGGAAGTCTTCTCTGGCGTGTGCACCGCGGGATTCCTTTCTTGCGACTGCTGATTCGGCGGTTTGGACGCTGGACAGGGTTGTTAGTGCTGAGTGTGTAATAATAAAGGGCAAGGGGACTTACGCGCAACTTAACAGGTTTCTTAATTCTAGAGTCTCGACCAAATCCGAGTTCCAGATCATGCTTCGGTCTTTGATTCCCACATCCTTAAAGGTCTGGTCGACCTCGTTGATCTTCTTGACACCCTCCTCCAAACTCTCTTGCGTACGGAACACACTGACATCTGTCTGCATAGTCTTTTGCATTGCTAGACGGACTTCGTGTGTGCTCTTTGGGCCATCGGATGTTCGGATTTGGTCTAGGACGCTGATGGATTCAGCACCGGCGTCGGCGCTGATTTCCTTGTGGGGCATGCCTGGCTCGAAGTTATCCCGGACGGTGTGGGATACGGCACGGCCAAAGACGATCAAATCGAGGAGAGAGTTGGCTCCCAAACGGTTGGCGCCGTGAACTGACACGCAAGCAGCTTCACCGCATGCGAAAAGACCTGGTACAACCTGGTCCTTGCCTTCACCATCAACAGTGAGAACCTCACCAGTGTACTTGGTTGGGATACCGCCCATATTGTAGTGAACTGTTGGTAGAACTGGGATAGGTTGTTTTCGGACATCGACGCCTGAGAAGATAGATGCAGTCTCGGAGATACCAGGGAGACGCTCGTGGAGAACCTCAGCTGGTAAATGGCTGAGCTGCAGGTAAAGATGATCCTTATCAGGACCAACACCACGTCCCTCACGAATCTCCATTGTCATTGATCGAGAAACGACATCACGACTGGCCAGATCCTTGGCGGTTGGCGCGTAGCGTTCCATAAACCGCTCTCCCTCAGAGTTCAACAGATATCCACCCTCACCACGAGCACCCTCGGTAATCAAACAGCCAGCTCCATAGATACCAGTTGGGTGGAATTGGACAAATTCGAGATCTTGGTTGGGTAGACCGGCGCGAGCAACCATAGCCATTCCATCACCCGTGCAAGTGTGCGCCGAGGTACAACTAAAGTATGCACGTCCGTACCCACCAGTGGCTAAAACAGTGTTGTGTGCACGGAATCGGTGCAGAGTGCCGTCCTCCTGGTTGTACGCAATAACACCCTTACATTCGCCATCCTCCATGATCAGATCGAGAGCGAAGTATTCAATAAAGTAGTTTGTGTTGTGTCGGAGAGATTGTCCATAGAGAGTATGTAGGAGAGCATGTCCGGTTCTATCCGCAGCAGCACAGCATCTGTATGCTTGTCCACCTTTTCCAAACTTTTGCGATTGGCCACCGAAAGCACGTTGATAGCTGCAAACATCAGCAAAGTTTTCAGGCAGGTTAGTATAACAACTCACATCTTGCCGTCGTCGGTTCTTGAGAAAGGGCAACCATAGTTCTCCAACTCAATAACAGATTTCGGTGCCTCTCTTGTCATGTAATGAATTGCATCCTGGTCTCCCAGCCAATCCGAACCCTTGACGGTATCGTACATGTGCCATCTCCAGTCGTCCTCGTGCATGTTACCCAGAGCGGCATTAATGCCTCCTTGTGCGGCTACCGTATGACTTCGAGTCGGGAATAGCTTCGATATACACGCGACGTTGAAACCAGCCTCGGCAAGACCGAAAGCTGCTCGCAGTCCGGCACCACCGGCTCCCACAACAATCGCATCGTATTCGTGATCCTAAGACCCATCAGATGAGAGATTTTGACCAGATATGATATGGGTACATACAACGACTGGGTATTTGTGGTTACCAAAGGGCGAAGCTTCCTTGGCTCGGAGGGGCGCGTTTGTTATTATCCTGGCTGCAAGACTGTCAGCTATGGTTTGAGAGTCGCAGGCTGTTTGTATATCATACCTGCAGATCTCGTAGAAGAGAAGGTTCTTGTCTGGCTCTTCAATGCCTTCGAGAGCTATTTACAGCAGATTAGCATAGGCTCATGCCACTTAGGCCGAGGCAAGAGGTAGACGTACCGAAGGACCAGCTGTAAACCTCCGCATTGCAAATGAAGACATACTGGAAGGATGAGTACCAGAGGAGAAGAGGGGGGAGGGAAGAAGAGAGAGGAGAGGAGAGGAGAGGAGAGAGAGAAAATAAGACTGCGCTGGGTGTTTTGAGGCGATTCAGACTTCTAGAATGTCGAGTTCACTGATGTCGTTCAATGGCTAGAGCATTTCTTGAGCCAATCGGAGGGCCGGTTATCTTTGCTGACAACCAGCCAGCACTTTTGCCGAGGACGAAATTCTTTCGGAAGCAACATCACGTGCAACACCATTTCTGTTTGATTCCTCTCGAGAGCTTATCAAAGGAAAAGAATTCGGCTTATGGAGGTAGATTCAGACATGTCATGGAGTTCTTCTAAAGAGGCATCTAGATTACTTCTATTACGCCCGTTGTCACGTGCCTTGTTCTCGGATAATATTGCTCATTCCGTAAGCTGAAACTACTTCTCTGCATCTCGCGGCTCTTGTCCCACAGCAGTGGAGTCTAGACTCGTATAACTCAGTACAGTACGGTGAAGTGGAGTGGCTTGAAAACGTGTTCATCCCCTCTACGGCTCCACAGGACCCACGATTGCTTATTTTGGATGGGCATGGAAGTTTCGAAGTTACGAAACTGCAGACTTTATGTGGCTACGCTTTCAGCATATGCTACTATGAAGCACGGGAATCAAGTCTTACACCTTTTATATTCGAGCGGGTTGGAAAGCCATAGGTCTATGGCCCCCTAACATTGCCAAGCCCCCCCAATGAGCTGTTTACTCCACAGCCAACTCCAGACAACTTGATTACTCCGTAGGGTCCAGGACTAGTAGATAATGGACAGCAGTATCACTTGATTAGCGGATTTCTACTACGGAGTAGGGCTGTTAAGGGACTTTATCTGCAGGTTTATACGATTTCCCGGTTAGGTAATAGCAATTTTCCGACTCGCAGACCACAAAAGGATTTGATACTAAGACAGACTACCGTAATAGTTAGGATATAAGCCCATCCTAACGCTAGTAATATAAGCCCATGGGCTTATATTATTAGCGTGCTCTGGCACACCTATAGAATACTATAGGGATTATCTTGTGCACCACTATGCTAAGATCTACGCATATTATATAAGCCCATGCTTAGTTATACGCCCAGGTCCTAGCGGAAGTCTACCCTAACGGAAAAGTTAGTAGCCCAGGTCTTATATCCTAACTAATACGGTATGCTCTAACATGTTCACCGCTTTGGGTTAACTAATTGGAGGCTAGAGTAAAGCAGTTAGAACCACGAAAAAGGCAGAAGGTGAGGACTAGTCCAAATTCGAAGTTTGCGAGTATTCGGGCTATTAAAAATGGCCCAAGTTAAAGCAGGTGTTGCTAGGACTATTAAGGTGGATTCTGATTTATCGGAAGATTCTGCTATTACAGGTGATTTCATAGAAGTTAGAGATTAAAGTTATTAGGGTTTGAAGTACCGTATGATGAGGGTTATCCTTAGCAGGGTGGCCTAAAGGGGACTTTGGCGCACTAAGTGCAGAACGGACTTTGATTAAGTCCGTTCTGTAAATAAGCTATACCATATAATGCCCGAGGCTAATCCTATAAGGCGTAACTTACGTGAACACATATCACAAGCTATACTGCAGTGTAACGTTTGCTCAAGTATGGGGTACAACTACGGGTCGGTACGTAAATTTACCAGTACCGGTACTCGCTTTTTTTTTAAGTCTAATAGTGGAGACTATTTTTACTCCACAACTTTATGCTGTCCGCTACTTAAAGTGCTTAGAATTAATAAAGAACAGGCCTCTCTTGCTTCAAGATTACTTAGACCCACTATGTCTTTTGCTGTCTAGGGATTTACAGTAAGGGTATAGAGCTAGTCATATATGCGGGATCTATCCATTCTACGCTAAACAGTCTCCACTGTCAGACTTAAAAAAAAAGCGAGTAGGTGAAAAATTTCTTGAGTTTACCTGTCAGACCTAATAAGCACAACCTTCAAAGAGTTAACACGCTTCTTTGCTGCTTGGCGCTTACCCCTGCGCCCCGCTCTCTGTGGATGAAAAACACGGCGGAAACGAGTTTTGGTGTCTTATTCCATTCCGCCATCCACAGAGAGTGCGTGACCTGCTCCATCCTGGGGAAAAGATTCCCCCGCGCAAGAGGCGCAATTTTACAAGCATTCCCCGGGTTTTTCGCTCTGCTTCCTCTGCCCTTCGTTTACTTCGTTTACTTCGTATATTTCTTTCAATCAGCAGTATAGATTCGCAACACTTTTATGTCATGCTAAATTCCCAGCTTCTTATTCCAGGATCTCTTAGCAAATACTTCGTAATATCAAAGGAGCTAGATTATTCCGTTAGGTATTAGGTTCAAACCCACAAGTCATCAAATATTTATATAACTACTCCGTACTCCGTACATGCCCTCCGTACAATCTATCACAGACGGCATGGAAGCTCTTACGGTATCTCACTATACCTACATTTATATAAATAAAAATGGTCTTACGACCATCTCTCGTGGGCAGTTTGGTCCCCTTTATTTTAATCCGGGATAGCTTAGCTCAGTCAAGCCTCGAAAGCCAAGGGCTCTTCAGCCTTAAGGCAGTCCCTACTGCAGCGTGCGTTGGAAAGGAGGGAGAGGGTTCAGCTACTTTCAGTACAGCGTACTCTTTGGAGACTTCAGTCACGCAGCTCGTAATTAACGATAATGGCTATGCAGAGCAGCCAGGGGCACAATGGAAAATATGTAACTATTCCTCTACTTAACTTCCAAGCATACCTATCTAACCAATCTTAGGGACTGATACGTCAGGCGTACAATTCCCTGGGGCCGATTCCCCAGGCGCTGATGCTGGGTTTTCCGACGGGGGCAATTCCCCATTAACCACCTTGAACAACTTGCTCAAGATCAACGACGACAAACATTCGATAAATTTCAACATTACAAAGCAGGCACTTTTCAATAATGAAGTAGACATCGGTGTAACATTTAAGGGGATGTCGGCAACTCCCAGAAATGCTAGCAAAAGAGGGAACAGAAAAAACCGAGCGAGAGTCAACCCTTCAGCAACTATGAAGGCTGCTGGAACGTATGGTGTCACTATGACCGCAACATGGCCATGTGCTTCTGGGCCCGGAGTTCAAACGCTCCCACCCACGGTCCCAGCGCCATCTTTGGTTGCGAGTCATTGTCAAGCAAATGCAATAAATAATAGCGAAGATGCATGGTCAGCATACGGTGTAAGTAATTTCGCTTTGTTTATATGCTACAGCTAACATAGCTTGCACAGGCGGGTCCTTACCTTACATCGCTCATGGCTAAAGCAACCAACGCACCAGGTCAACCTGATGTTGACTGGCTCAGCGGGCTAGGCAGAATGAAATCTGATATGTTGAATATCGGGAAGGTTATAACCAAGGATGCTCAGGGTCCGAATGAGTGCACTATAAGTGATAGTAAGTCTGCCTTAGTCGATCCGAGACGCTTTTACTAACAAAATCTACAGACTGCGAGCTAACACAATGCTCTTCAATCAGGGGAAATGCTCCAGGTAAGACGATGCCTAGTTTAGGAATAATCATGACTTATATTTTATCTTTAAGACTAACAATACAGTGGATAAATGGGACCCCGCACGTCAGTTGGTTTTCAACTCTTACGCCAATTTGAACAATATAATGTATGAGTATTGGCGTGCGATCAAGTTTGCGAATGTGGATGAAATTAATAATCAATATGCATTTGGTATGTCAAATTTTGCTCACGCTAGTTCTTAGCATGTCTCGAAAACTTGGTTCTCTGCTTGTATATAAATCCAGCCCAACCCCATACTGATGCGCCAGACAGTCAGTACGTTTTATAGCGTCCCTCCTCCAGGAGAGACCTGGCAAGAGATTGTCGGCGGCGTTAGTCCCATTCTCGTTATTATGAGTTCGCTCCTTAGTTTCGTCCCAGGCCTTGAGTTAGTTGGAGCTGCAACCTTGGTAGCCAGTCAAGTTATTAATGAGGTATCCAATGTCGCGACTGCGCAGTCAAATTCACCTGCTCTTGAAAAAGAGTTTAACGAGTAAGTTTTCCTTTTTACTAGTAGCCCTTTAATTATACTGATTTCGCTAGGGCCGCCGATTTGGGACACGCAATTGAAGACTACGTGCAAAGCATGACATTCGCAGTCGAGAATCTCCATACAAACCTGCTTGATAGTGTTCCTGTTTCTTCGTTCTTGAATATGTCAGCTGGCGGTAATCTGCTAAGCTACACGAATAATTCAGAGAGTTACTCTGGGACCCTCATCAACCAAACGGCAGCTCTTTTCTACCTGAAAGCTATTGAGTAAGATATAATTACCTCTTCCCAGGATCAGGATTCGTGCTAATAAACGTAACTAGCTACCTTATGAAATCTCAAAGTGTATTCGTTGTGTGGATGCCATATGGAACCGAACTCCGGAACTATGCCATAGGCGCAAAAGACCCTACTATATACCCTAACTTTTCTCAAAAAAATTGCGAACATGACTTTCTAAGCCCTATCGAGGGTGATAATAAAGAGTGGTTCCTCGGCGAGATGTTCACGGTTTGCGACGCTGGTAGCGACGCGCCAGGAATGGCTAGAATTTATCAGGTGCGTATCAAATAATACAATTACTAATATATACTTTACGTTGCAAACGCTAGATACTGACCTCCGCTAGATTACGGGAAATCAAATACCAAAGACCTATACATCGGCGGTAAAGGGTTATAACTCGAGCTTCGAGATTCCCGGTGGTTGGGAATTTAATTTACCTGATGTTATGGTAAGCCGATAGATTATTTATTAGCAGGCGCGAGGAATATTGCTAATAGGAAATTAATTCAGCGAGGAGCAGTCAATTCATGGCAGACAGGCGGATTTAATTATAAGTTGGATACTCTTTCTACAGATAGCATAAAGGAACTGCTCCCAGGCTTCAAAGCCACGCCTCTTACGCCTGGTATGATTACTATACCGGTCTGTTGTCCTGCCGTAACATACAATTCAACGCCAGGTTATGACGGGAAATCTTGGCACATGAATGCTATGTACAGTTTCCAGCCCGCGGCATGGCACTACACCAAATACGATTCTGATGACACCACCAAATACAATCATAATGGCTTCCCGGACTGTTCCTTTGCCAAGTCGTATGAGAAGGCAGGTGTAAGCTCCAGTGTAAGGCCAGGGAATGCAGTAAGTTATGAAATTACATAATTGTTCTGAGGAATATATACTAACAGTTTCTTAAAAGAGTCTTTACGTGGATGGTGATTTAACCACCGATCTTCATTATGTACTATCCTTGAGTGATGATATATATCATCACCCACAGGATCCGGGGTCGAAGGTCTTATAGAAGATTAAGTTCTAATAATAATACTAAGATATTAAGTATAATTCTACTTATATATTATAATAAGAGATTCTTGTTGGTAATACATAGTGCACTAGTTCGGCCTAGGATCACGGAACTAATAGAGTCTATCGCTAGTTATATGGTTTGCATTCTAGGTGTAGAAGAGGTTCTAGCTAAGGTCGCGGCGACAAGGTTATACCTCTTTGCTGCTTAGTCATCGGCGCTAAGTCACGTGGTACACGTGATATATACATTCCAACAATTCTAGTATTTTCGTAGGTTTTTATAAGTAGAAGACCTAAGAAGCTAAGAATCTCTAAGGCTGGACTGCTAATATATTAACTCGACGCATAGGCTATCTTATTAAAATATTTCAAGTTATTTAGAATAGCTGTATTATAATAAATAATAGAGCTATAGAGCTAAATTGAGTAGCGTTAGAATGCGCTAGCTTAGCTCTAAATATATATTATATATTATTTTATAATATTATTAGAGGTTTATTATTTTTTATAAGTATAAAGCTTTAGAAGCTAAGAAGAGCACTAAGGTGTTAGCTAGGCGCATAGGCTATATTTGTAATAACTAATTAGAAGCATATAATAGTGAGTAAGAATTAGTGCTAAGATTTTACTAAGATCTCCTAGCTATCTTTTACTAAGACTTTAGTGTTAAAACTACTTCTTAGAGGAAACGCGTATTATGTTTTCCTTATTAAAGACTATTAATATAATTATTAATAGTATAAGTAGTGGGAAGAATTTGAGCAGTTCAAAAAAATGTGATATCTATAATAAAAAGTATACGCGATATATTTGGTGTAGAGTTTCAGGTTAGATTAGTACTTACTAAGTATTAAAACATTAATAGTAAGTATATCTTCTACGAAGTACTACGCGCTATAGTCACATGCCTGTTTCTCGATCCGAAAGCTTGCTCGTAATCTTAGCTTAGCTTTACGGGCTGAAACGACTTCTCTGCATCTCTCGGCTCTTGTCCCACACGTTTCAACATTCATCTAATTGAGAACGGGAGAGAAGGTACGAGTAGTTCTCATTGGCGGACTATATCTTTGTCTAGAACGACGAGCCAGACTCTGCTTACTCTATCTCATTGTCGCGCAGGACCCCGTTCCGTGGTAAGCAATATAGTACCTTGCGTTGCCAGCTCGGGAATCACCTTCTAATGCCTGTGTCCTAGTGTCAGCGATGCAGTACATTGTGTAGAGATGAATTCCAACATTGTTTGACAATTAGCCCTGAATGTGCCCAGCGGTATCAGTTAAGTGTTTCTTCCATCATCCTCTACCCATTTCACGCAATGAATTAGGCTCAGCGGTCTAATGGTCTTTCGATTCCTACGGCGCAGTGGTCGTGCTAGGATCAAACAGCCGGCAAAACAATTTCACGCGTGCAGAGAGCCGTTACCGACGAGCCTGAGTTCCGTTTATATTGTATATTTGATGTAATCCCAGCTTTTTCATCACGTTCCCCGGCAAACCCATCCGTGGTACCTTTGAATGGCTATGGTGGCATATCTACACTAAACGGGTAATTTCTTTTTCCAAAATGTCATCGGGCCCAGCCTTACCCCACACAGGCACCATGCACCTGCAACCCGCATGAATCCCATTGTTACTCCATGGAAAGGCCTTTCATCTACTCCCTCCAATAAGAACTGAGCAATTCCTGTCTGCACGTTTCCTCCACAGGGGCCATGGAAAAAGTTATATCTTGCTCGGTATCTCTTCTTTTCGCTCCGTTTCCTCCGGTTCATCTCATTGTTGTATTCTGGTGTAGTTCACGCTCAGCATGAAGACTACTAACTTTCTCTGTGGGGTTCTTAGCTGTGCCTTGTACTGTGAGAAACCCAATTGCATGTTTATTTCATCCCTGACATAAGACAGTTATTTCTGCCGTGCTAGCACAAGACTTTGCCTCTCACGGAACTTACACGGAGCCAAACACTGGCATCGTTTTCTACACCAGTTTTGAGACAAATGGGACCGTCGAAGGAGATGGAGAGTTCTCAGAGGTCTCCTGGGGAGGCTTCACTTTTGGTATTGCTCTGCCAGAGAATGCTTTGACAGTAGACTCATTTGAATACATCGGATTGATTGTATGTTCCGATTAGAGGGCTCTCGATAATGACGGAGCTGACTGATCTTAGATTGGATCTACACCTAATGGCACAGGGTGGTCTGGTGTTGTCCAGGGAGACAATGTTGGTGCAGGTATGCCAAATCACCTGATGCTCTTAGCCTGGCCAACTGGCAATGGTGATGAAATCGCTACTTCCTTTCGATACACCTCGTAAGTATATTCTCCTAAACAAGGAAATGGGATTTCTGACGTACTACGCAGTGGATATCTAGCGCCGGTTCCGTACGGGGGAAGTGCCTCGATTTACCCAATCTACTCTAAAGTAAATGCCACCAATTGGACTCTGGTATACAAGTGTACAAATTGTTTGATCTTTGATGATCCAACCCAAGCCTCTTTCAATACCTCAACCTCGAAGGGAGGATTTGAACAAGGTTGGGCCCAATCCGACGCACCTCCCTATGATAAAACAGATGCAAACTCCAACTTTGACCAACACAATAACGGAATGGGAGAGTTTTCAATTGCAGTTGCATCTGCCACACAGTCCGATTATTCCAAGTGGGCAACCGAGACTGCTACCACTACATACACTTCGACAACATCGTCAGGAACTCCAACTGCAACTTCAATCTCAGCCAGTGCCGTTCCAACAGGTGTCACATATGATTATGTTGTCATTGGTGGTGGAGCTGGCGGTATCCCAATTGCAGACAAGCTGTCTGAAGCCGGAAAGTCTGTTTTGCTAATTGAAAAGGGAGTAGCATCCTCTGCGAGATGGGGTGGAAGTAAGCAGCCCTGTAGTGTGTACAAGATGGAGCTGACATATCCTAGCACTTCGACCTGAGAGTGGATGGCTCGATGGGTATAATTTGACTTGGTTTGATGTTCCAGGAGAATGCAACAGAATTTGGAATGGTGGATCAGATGGTGTCGCTTGCACTGATACGGACCAGATGGCAGGTTGCATTTTGGGTGGAGGAACAGCAGTCAATGCCGGCTTATGGTGGAAGGTAGGAATTTCGCATCGAGAAGCAAGACATGTACTGACTCCAGTAGCCCAACCCTGCGGATTGGGACGTCAACTTCCCAACCGGGTGGAAGTCTTCCGATATGTCAGCAGCTACTCAGCGAGTATTTTCACGACTTCCTGGCACGGATCATCCTTCTATGGACGGACAGCTATATCTTCAGTCCGGCTTCAACACTATCCGAACAGGACTTGCCAATGCAAACTGGACTAGTGTGACAGCGAACGACGTCCCAAGCCAAAAGAATAGGACTTATGCTCATACCCCTTACATGTACATCCACGGCGAGCGAGGCGTCCTATGGCTACATACCTCGTGAGCGCGAGCAGCAGAGGGAACTTCCACATGTGGTTGAACACTAGTGTTGAGCGCATCAACCGTGTAGGCGGGCATGCAACCAGCTTGGATCTTTTGGCAACAAATAATGGAGGATACACTGGTACTCTCAACTTGACCGCAAACACAGGGCGGGTTATTCTTGCCGCTGGAGCGTTTGGAACACCAAAGATTCTTTTCAGGAGTGGGATTGGACCTACCGACATGCTTCAAGTGGTTAACTCCAGCACTGACGCTTCAAAGATGATATCATCTAGCTCATGGATTGATCTGCCTGTGGGATATAATCTTGACGATCATTTGAATACCGACACTGTTATCTCGCATCCTAATGTTAGTTATTACGATTGGCCTGCAGCTTGGGATACTCCAATTGCAGCCGATGCTTCGAATTATCTTCAAAGTCGCATCGGTCCCCTTGCTCAAGCAGCGCCAAACATCGGCCCAATGATGTGGGAAGAAATCATTGGTCCTGATGGCATTGTAAGACAAATGCAATGGACATCCAGAGTCGAGGGGTCAGGTGGTGAGCCAAACGGCAACACCATGACTCTCAGTCTTTACCTCGGAAGAGGCCAGCTCTCCCGTGGTCGTACCACCATTGCGAAGGGTTTGAACATGGTGGTCTCTACGCTACCTTACGGAGACACCAATGATCTAGCATCTGTCGCCATAGCGATTGATCACATGAAGGAAGCACTGAGTACTATACCAAACATAACGCTACTTTTGCCTCCTGCCAACATGACCGGCGCCGATTACCTTGCGAGCGTAAGTAGCTTCCCGCCTTTAGATTCCCAGCTAATACTTGCTAGCTCCCGCTCACCTATGCAAATATCGGAGCTCGCCGTGCCAACCACTGGCTCGGTACCGCCAAAATGGGCACCGACAGCGGACTTACAGGCGGAACATCAGTCGTGGACTTGAACACCAAGGTTTACGGTACAAACAACATCTTCGTCGTAGACGCAAGTATCTTCCCCGGCATGCCAAGCACGAATCCCAGCGCGCTGATTGTAGTTGCGGCTGAGAAGGCGAGCGAGAAGATTCTTGCGCTGCGGCCAGGGTCCTAAAAATATAAATAACGCCCTCATATATTTTGTATATACCTTCTCTTTGAACTTGTAAATACTTTTGATCTACAGGAACAGACAAAAATTGACCTTGCTTCGGCTTAAGCACTTCCATGTGTCTCCAGATTTCTGTACCTGTGCGAGTCCTAGACCCAAATTACGCGCGTACCTAGCAATTGCATGCATATGCGTATTACACGTAGAAAGTAACCGCATGGCTCTATACACGCGGCTAAATACCAGCCTTACTATATATACCCTGCCCTGCCCTGCCCTTCACGAGGACCAACCGGGATCATTTAGCCACGAGCAGATATTTAAACGACGCAGGCTATGCTGTTTATTTTCTTTCCGTCCACACTGAAGGACTTCGGAACGTTCCCTCCGTGCTAGATGGTATTCGAAATGCTGGTGATAATTATCTTGTGCATGCCCCATGCATGCATGTCTGTGTAATATAACTGTCAGGTTTTGATATTAGATCATGCATCTACTTACTACATTAACCCGCCACTAGGGCTAGGCTTTCGTCTCGAGTCGAGACTCTCGACTAATGAGATTAATTCTGACACTCAACCCCGCCTGTCTGTTTGTTTGTTATTTTTATACGGTGGCTTGGCTTGGCTTGGCTCGGCCTCTAGTATTATATTATATTATGCACGAGTAGGGATGCATAATATTATAAAATATTTCTATATTATCTTCCTATAGTTGTCGGGACAATTGTTATATGGGGACGATGCTGCCGCGCGCAATGATCATGTGACCTTATGCAGGCTGAGTCATTGCTGACTAAGCTGGAAGGCATATCCTTATAGCTTTAGTAGCGTAGCTAGAACCTCCCCCTTATGCATTAATAAAACCACTACGAGAATTATTATAATGCTACACTAGTATATACAAATAAGAGAATATTAATCACTCTATAATACTAATACTAATTAGTAGTTACTTTTATAAGAAAGAGCTATAAAGAAGCTAGGTATTATTTTATAAAAGAGATAAAGGAGAAGACGCTAGTAATATTAATAGTTGTAATATATCTATTCTTTTAGTTATTTATTATAATTAGCTAGAGGAATAGTTAAGTGTAAAGAATATTCACTATTATCTATTTTATTATAAGTAAGTAGTAGTATAATTATAAGGCTAGTAGCTAAAGTAGCTATTAGATAAATAAATTAATCTTTACTTTAAAGTAAAAGAACTTGTCGGGACAAATGCGTGTGTCAGTCATGTGACTTAGCGCATGCTGACTAAGCAGCCATTTGCGACGATGCATAACATCGTCGCCCTCTACGTAGGAATAGCATCACGAACACATGAACCACAGAACAGCAGTCTATGCATAGCAAACCAGAGCTATGCACTAGATACGTGACCGTCACCCCTACCTGTGATACCAACAGAACTACTAGTATCTAATAATAATATTATAATAATAGAGAGGTGTTAAGAAGAAAAGTATATTAAAGAAATAATACTAGTTAAGATTAAATATAAGATAAACTAAGTATTAGATTAATTTTAAAATGCTTCTATTATAACTTATAATTATAATAAGTGTCTCAAATTACTTAATAGCAACTCTAGTATAAGTTATAAATATAATACTAAATTATATATTAAGAAAAAGAAAACTATTTGCTCTAGTATCTTATAGAGTATTTAGATATATAAAAATAGAATTAGTTACTAAAGTATAAGAGAAGAGAAGTAGCTTACTTTCTATTAACTTACTTAAATCTAAATACAAATAATTAATACTAAATTTGCTTAGAGAGGAGTCTTTCTTTAAGTATACTTGTTTTCTAAATCTAATAAGCTATTTAATAGCTTATTTACTTTAATCTTATATAGTCTATCTGCTTTTATAATCTTCTTAATCTCTACTTTAAGCTTTTTTAGCTTATAGTAAGCATTAGATAAGTAATTTTTCTATTTATAGTTATAGTAAATAGAGATATATAATAGTTAATTATCCTTTAACTTTAAGACTATTAGAAGTAATTAACTTATATCTAATTAAGATACTTAATAGAGGCTATAGTTACTAGTGCTCTAAGGTAGTAAGAGAGGTTATTATATATATATAAACTATTTATATATCTTTAGATTTCCTATATCTATAATAGAGAAGTTTAGCTCTATAATAATAATAGCTTTAATTAGAACCTTAAGATTTCTGCGAAATATATATACTTATAATAATAACTAGTATTATAACTATAATAGAAGCTTATTATAAAAGTTATTAAATTAGTAAAAGTAGTATATCTAACTCTTATTAGTAAGCTAGAGAAATTAAGTATTAAAGTAATATATAGTTTTATTATTTATTATTTTTAGTTTAGTATATATATTTTATACTTAGTGGACTTTCTAAGAATTAGTATAGATATTACTAAGAACACCTAATATTTATTAGTAATCTTAAAAATAGTCTAAACTACCTAGAAGGTACTATAGACTAAGATAATCTAAGGCGTCTCTTATAGTTTAAAAGTAAATATAATATATTTAGGTATTCTCTATAAGAAAATAATTCGTATTAATTTATAGCTTAGCTTTAATCCTTATAATAAAGACTTTCACTTTCTTTATAAATCTATTAAAAATAGTAATATTAAGTACCTTCTCTAAATGCTATACCTATCTTTCTTCTTTATAGTATACTTATATATTAGATATATAGACTTAGGGAGTCTAAGAATATAAGAAGCACTAAGAGCTTTCTTACTTTAATAAGAATAGAGATAATTAGATGTCTAGATCTTAATAATTAAATAGAAGAGAAGAGTACTAGATCTAGTTTTAAAGAGTTATTCTCTTAATCTACTATTTAAGTTTAGTAATTTATAAGAAGAGAAGTTATTTATTTATAGTAGATAGTAAAAGAAATAGTCTAAAGAAGTTCTCTAGCTGCTTAGATAAAGAACTACATTTCTTACTTATATAAAAGGTTTTATAGAAGTTAATAAAGTTAGAAGATATACTCTTCTTCTAAGAGAATACTAAGAAGGCTCTAAGAATAGACTATAGAGAGTGCTTAGTAGTATTAGAGAACTTATTATTATTCTTCTTATATGTTTTTATAATTTTAATAGTCTTTGCAATTAAGCTTCTATAAGAGATATTATAAGAAGTGTTATAGGATTCTATATTAGAGTAAATAGATTAGTTTATTAGTTTTAAGAGAAGGTGTATCGCGTCTATTGCCTTTAATATTTAAGGTTATTTAGTAGAGCTAGTTAGTACTATTATAAAAAAATTTAGTAGAATATTTTTAAGTCTTTCTAGATAGTAAAAAGAGAGCTTTATATTATATTATAACTTACTTATAACTAGGAAAAGAAGTTAAGTAAGATAGAAGAATACTAGTAATAAGCTCTTTATAAATAAGAATATAAAGCTAAGAAGAGAAGAAGAAGTAGAAAGTACTCTCTTTTTATACTACTCTAATTTATATAATTAGAAGATAGAAATAGAATCAGTGATATAAAACTTATAATAGGATTATATAAATGGTTATATGCTAGTTTGAACACGTGCAAGGCACGTGTTTATACTGCATATCACGTTCCTGTAATATAAGTGAGCTGTAATAGATTTGGTAGAAGGTTTTTTGCGATTTTAGTAAACTAACACCTAGTTCTTCTTATTAGCTTTTCTGTAACTAAGTAGAGGCATTATAATAGAATAAAGAAGAATATAGAGCGATTAATAGGGAGTATTCTAACCTTTTTATCTCTCTTGCCTTTCTGTTTCCTTGATTTTTTTGATTTTGATCTTAGTGTTTTAAGCGAGATTAATTCACTTGTAATGCTGCTTAAAATCTAACCTAATAGTACCCAAATAGCTTTTGCAGCCCAAATAATATCAAAGCATGCTCGTATAATTGATAGAATAAGAAAGTAAGTTTCAAGAGACCTTATAGAGGGTTTAATTAAGGATATAATAAGAGGAATCGCGAGAAATCGCAGTTTTGGGCGAAGTGAGGTGAAAACAAGAAGCGACGCGATGACTAGGGACCCCTGGCTGGGACAAAGCCAGACGAAGGGATAATATTATATATCGTCAAAAATGCAAAATATAGAAAATATATATTCTGTTAGTGATAAAATATTTTTTTCGCATGCCTACGTGTAATTGACGTTGGGCCTTCTGATGGGTCACAATTTGTGCTTTTGACTCGGCAGAAGTTGCAGCAGATGCTGAGGTGTCATCTGTTGTATTACTCGAGTACGGAAACAGTGGACGGTACCACTTTCTAAAGATCCTTCGAACTAACCAGTATTGGATATAGACCAGCTAGGTTTTGTTCTGGTTATTTCCACACACAGAGTTACCTGGCCAATGTGAGAGATTTCTTATTGCAATGGCCTCCGAATCACCTCCGTAGTCTAACAACTTTAAAAGCCATCTCCAAACCATGATAGACAAGCCCGCCCTTGCTCTTTAAGCAACCCTCCATTGATTAACAGCATCTTGGGCGACTACAGTTCGTAAGGGTACAAAACAAGCTCATACCATGTCTTCCCTCTAAACTGGTACCTTGACATCTTTGCTGGTGTCTAATTCCTCGTGTCTGCGTAGATCCATGGGGCGATCGAGAAGAGGTATAACATAAGGATCAAATGTCTTCCAGTATGGATTTTCAAGGTGGTATTTCTGACTCTGAAGGTACAGGGCAGGCCAAAGTCAGCTATGGAAATGTGGAAATATGGAATTGGAGGGGTCAAGCGGGGCAAATCATACACTCTCATTTTCAAACCGCTCTACGATTGTGAAGGCTCTGGGATCGTGGACATCTTGCATGACCAACCAGTCGATTGTCTCTTTATCATTTCGATAGACTCGGGCAGCTTCGACAAGCTTTGCTTTGAGTCGAACAATGGAGTCGGGCTTGTCGTTGGCATAAACTTGAAGGTTGTTAGCGATGCCTGGCTGTCTACTTCGTGTGCTTGTGGGAACGAAGCTCAACTTACGGTGGACTGAGAGTGTGTAGACCATGTTAGGTTTTTTGAATGGCACAGCGGGAATCGGAGCTTTGAAGGAAGCAGATTCGAACAAGAATTGCTTTTACTTTACAATAGGTGGAAAGCTTTGCAAAGGACCGACTGCTGTGGTGGTGGCGTCGGCGGGGCTTTGGATTGGGTGTTGGCCGAGTAAAAAACAATCGCCAACTAATCGCACCTCCCCTCAAACATCAAAGTCACCGTCCCGACTCCCGTCTTCCCTCTACAATAATGATGGCAAACAGACTTCCTTGCAAAGCCACATCCACTGGGACCTTCTCGCCAGTCCTTGGCCTAGCCTCTGAATAACCCGCGGCATCAATATGGATGGTCAAATACGTGATATTCCTGGTTATTACTATGGTAAATTGGGTAGAAACGGTCATGTGCTTGTACAACCTGCTAATACTGTTCATATAGACAAAGAGAAGAGGAAATACTTTAAGATAGAAACCAAGAGCCCCGCCGGCTCGGCATACTCATCCCAGGACGTCAAGAGGAGAAAGACAGTTGATGATGATAAAGAGAAAAGAGCAAAGCAGGCCATACGTGAACAAGGTCGAATTTGTCGGTCAAAAATCCTGGAAGCATCGCTCGCTGGTCAAATTCTCTCACGAGAGCTAGGACAATGCCACGGTCTCGATGCCGCCCAGCTATTGTCCGGCGGCCTTGTTCCTCAAGGCCGGCTACCCGCCTTTCTGGGCCCAAATTGTAATCCTCTGTTTACGTTATTTCCCCGGACAGATCTAGGTCCCTCGATGGTGGATATCAGATTGGGTATCTTTCTCTCATTCTCATTTTCCCGGACGCTATACTAATGATCGACATTTTAGCCCGTGGTGACGTACTATCCGCCTTTCGCATGAATGTAGACAAAACTGATCGGTCTGATAATCACGGGAGCATCGAAATCTGTCACGGTCCTCTCACCACAGATAGAATTCATTCTTCACAAGCAACACGATTCTTACAAGTCTTCGGGAATGGTGGTCGTACTACCTCTCTCAATATGAATGAGCCCTGCGGAAGGGTTGTGACGACTTGGCTCTCTGGCTCCACCAATTCTGGGATTGCAATAACGAATACGCACCATCCAAGGCTGCCTGGTGCAGAACCTGGTAAGTGAAACCTACCATCTTTTGAGAAGTAGCTGGCAATGCGGCTCCATCTAAGAACCTGCATCTAAAGTCGGCGATTCGGTATTCTCTTCCTCTATGCCATTGCCAACCCCAATTTAAGCAGCACTGACAACCTTTATCAGACGAGGAATTTTCAGAAAATATCAGCACCATTTTTGGACCCGGATTAGACAGAGGTTCAGAGCCAAATATCTTCTCATCAACGGCTGCGCCCCCAGATTCCCCCTACCTGTTCGCATTCGGATCTAGTTATGGAATACTCGGACTTCGAAAATCAGATTTTAGCCTGAGCTGGTTCAAGTCGGACTTCTATCCTCGAGGGGAAAACCCCAGCGATGTTTTTGCCTTGGAGTTTTTGGCAGATAACCACAATATTCTACTCTCTGGTGGTCGAAAGGGAATTCTTAATATTGCTGATCTCCGTGTCCCCAATACCAGCTCTGAGGATGTCATTACTCACCCAAGCTGTATAACTCACATCCGTCAGCTTGATAACCATAGAATTATAGTGGCTGGTCTTAACTCTCATCTCTGCCAATACGACTTACGGTTCCGAAAGCTCACAAGCACAGTCTCTTCGAGAGCCCTAGGACCCAAGAAGCATAGCTCCATACCAAAATCTCGAAGACGTGATACCTCTATCAACAATCAAAAAACTACTCTGTCCACCCTGCAGTACCCCGACTTCAAGAATGACTCTACCATCAATACGGGTTTTGATATCGACTTGGAAACAGGAACTGTTGCGGCCGCGCAGGAATGGGATTCTGTCAACCCACCTGTTCAACTATTCTCACTACATGGTGGGCATAAAGGTAAGTCTCTTCTGTAACTAGGAGCTGCTTTAAAATGAGTTTGCCTAACTTTGCGGCCCTACGTAGTCACTCCTCATATACAAATGCCGCCAGATTTCGTCGTCAACAACCCCGTGAGGTGCTTGAAGTTCTGTAGGGATATTGAGGGTAGAATGAAGAGTCTTTATGTGGGGGGCTCGTCACACTCAATCCAGCGGTTTGCTTGGGTTGGCGTTGAATAGGCGGGGGAGGCACATTTAAACCCTCTCATCCGGAGTGAGTAACTACGATACAGATCATGACTTCTGGGCTGATTCCCAAATTTGCTGGACCTCTAGGACGTGCTAGGAAGCTGACACGTACCCGGAAATCCGTACTTTCCCAAATTCCATCCATTGTTTCATGTCGCATTTCCATTTGGAACAACACAACTCCCCAGCGCGATCCAGCAAAGTCAAGTTCCAAGCGCCTACAGGATGGCTCAACCATAAGTTGGGTAGACTAGCTAGGAGAATCGCAGATCTGGAACGACAGTCAAGTCTTGCACACAAGCTGAAGTAATGCCAAGGGGTAGTTCAGCCATGCCGAGCAGGCCTTTGATGATGATGATGATTGTGATTAACGTCTAGCGAGATACAGGTGAAACCTGCAAATCTGAGGACCTCCCTAGGGGTACGGAGACGTGCTAAGCTCAGGAATTATATACAAAGACAACCTATTGAGAAAGACATTTCATGCTATGTGCGCGTAGCTAGAGGGCTGTGTAACTGTGACCTTCCCCTACATTTGGGATGGACCACCAGAGAGATTTGGAAGTGGGTAGAAGAACCCGAGAGTGATGCCCAAAAGTGAGCTGACAGTTTGGATAGCCGTGAGGCCTACATTGTATGCTGCGTAAAGCAGTGAAGTTTTGAGCCCCTGAGAGCAATGACAAAGGAAATATAATAGTGGTTTAACAAATGAAAAGAAATCAGTCCGAGTGCGCCTATCCCCCAAGTTGTTGTACATGGTCTCACCCTAGCGTCTGCTTTGGCAGGACTAAGGAGAAAGAGCAGGCCTTTGTAGCGGTCGAAGGATGGTACGCATTCGATTGGTATGCTTAGTGCCAACGCCTCCTTGATGAAGAGCCAACAAAAAAGGAATAAAAAGGATAGCGAGGCCTTCACGAGAGACATGGCTCTATTAAAACACAGATACGGAATTTCCGGCATGACCATGCATCTCGCTGCGATATATTATTCGTCGATGTCTCTCAGATAGGACTATTATGCCCTAAATAGAAACAACCCCCACGCTCGCAAGACTACCTGTTAAGAGCTGCTCCGTATACTACAATATCTCCTCCATCTGCGCCTTAAATGCAGTTGAAATTGACGTGGTATACAAGAGTGCAAATGTACAAGATAATAACCATAGCCTAGACTGTCCTCCGAAGCCTCGACAATATCCACAATACCAAACCAAAATTTCTTGACATCCTCCGGGAAACAACAAGCGGCTTTGTCAATTAAACTTTACCAAATTAGAAGATAGGGGCGTGAGATATTACTGAGGTATTGTAAGAAGTTGGAATATATAGTGGGGAAATCGTAGAACGAATGAGTACTCCTTTCGCCAGCAATGTTTGATGTCAGGAGTCTTGCTTCTATTTTACCTGACGCTGCAATCCAATAACTCTTTTATGCATATAATATAAGCGTTCTCCCCAAAGAGGTATCCGCTTGCTGAAGTCACGAATGTAGCATGTGTATATATCAACATGGTATCATTTATCATTTTGTACGCCAGGGCTATGCTCCCCTTGATCTAAAAGCCAACTCCACGCACATGCACCCAGCCTTATCCTACACATCATTCATAACCATTTCATGTCTTCTCTCATTTAGGATGTGGAAACTCATCTTCCAACTTAAGTCTCACCAACACGTTCATACTCAGCAACTCCTGTACCAACAACTTGGCCGCATATGGCATCGTCATCCTCGTCACACCCCTCGTGCTCTTGCACGTCTGGCACCACCCCTGATACCCCATCAGCCCACAGACCTCACAGATATCGACCTGATGCGCATCACTGCTCAGCATGAGCCGCTCCAGCAGTAACTGAGAAGCACCATAAGCAATCAAACAATCACGTTCCATCTCTCCTAATCTCAACCCTCCATCACGCGAACGACCTTCCGTAGGTTGCCGCGTGAGGATGGCAAGGGGACCTCGGGAACGCGAATGCATCTTATCTTGCACCATGTGCTTGAGTTTCTGGTAATAGATCGGACCGAAGAATATATAAGCCGGCAGTGATTCGCCTGTGATGCCCGAAGTGACGAAGTCCTTGCCAGAGTAACTAAATCCATTTTTCACGAGGATCTCGCCCATATCGTCGACATTGCTACCTCCGAACGCAGTTCCGTATTCCAGCGTCCCGTTCAGAACGCCGGCTTTGCCGGACAGCAGCTCCAGCATCTTGCCGACTGTCATACGCGAGGGAAAACCGTGAGGGTTCATGATTATGTCGGGGGTCACGCCGGAGTCGGCGAAGGGCATGTCTTCCTGGTTACCGATGATACCTACTACACCTTTCTGTCCGTGGCGAGACGAGAATTTGTCGCCGAGTTCAGGACGACGGGTCTGCCGGGTCTGGACCTTGACGACCATGATTTCGTTTTCGGTCTGGGAGACCATGATTTTGTCGATGTAACTGAAGTCGTGGAGCTTGTAGGTCATGGGCGCGGGCTTGAAATCGTTTGATCCGAAATCTGAGCCGATACCTGTGGACATGGTGTTTGCGGGGGTCTCTTTATTGATGAAAACTTGGCCAGCGACGATCTTCTCGCCGACGTGGGCCAGGCCTTCGTGGGTTAGGATTGCGTGCTTTTTGGAAGGGAGGCCTTTGTTCTTCTCGTCTGGGACAGGAGATACTAGTCGGTCTGAAGACTTATTGGCGTAACTACGAATTTGTGTTGCATATTTACGGAAGACCTGACATCGTCCAAACCCACGGTCACAGGAAGCTTTATTCAGTACTAAAGCATCCTCGATGTCATATCCTGAGTATGACATGACCGCGACCGTTGCATTTTGGCCAGCGGGGAGCTTGTCATAGTGAATCAACTCGATAGTCCTGGTCTTGACCATTGGCTGTTGTGGGTAAACCATAAGATACAACAGAGTGTCGATGCGTGAGAGCTGGTTATATGCGATTACCCCAATAGCTTGCTTACCCATAGCACATTGGTATGTATTTCTTGGGGATTGGTTATGGTGAGGGTATGGAATGAGTCCAGCCACTGCACCCAAAATCGTGAAAGGTTCGATTTCAAGATGTGTCGTCGTCGGGTTGATTTCCTTCTCGTAGAGCGCGATGTTTGAGTCGTTTTCTTCGTTGACATCTACGTACTCAATAATACCTCGGTGCAAAAAATCGTCGAAGTTCATCAGGCCTCTTCGTAAAGCCTCGAGAGATCGCTTGGTGACCTTCGATTTTCCATTGTCGACAACAATAAGGGGTCGACAGATTCGTCCTTCATCCGTTGCGATGTGAACAGAATTCGTGTGGTGATTAATGAAGATACTGACGAATTCAGAAACCCTACCCATACGACGATATTTCCGGAAAGAATTTAAGAAATCCTTGGGTTGTCTTGTAAGCGCAAGAGGAGTACCATTGACGAATACAACGTAAGCCCCAGCTTCGTAGATTTCCTTTCCACTCATAGAAATTATGTCTTCCACGCCCAGAGCTGAAACTAGCTTTTTGACAGGCTCGTCGTCGTCGTTTGTTGTGATGTGGGTCATGAGAGCTAAGTTCTTCACAAGACCACAAGCCTCACCTTCAGGGGTATCAGAAGGGCAAAGCATACCGAATTGCGACGGTTGCAATGCTCTGGGGCCACTGACTTTCCTAGTCTTCTCAAACTGACTGCTGATTCGGGTCATCATTCCCAGTGCACTAATGTAGCTCAGTCTGCTGAGAACATGCGTAACCCCAGCTCGCTCCATCTTGAATCGCTTGACGCTCCAATTTCCGGTCGAAATGGCACGGTTCATTCCGAGTGTAATATAATTACCGTGAGACTGCATATGGTTGAAGGCATCGAATTCCATGGCTCGATTTTGCTTCTTCAAGACCTTGTCGATATTGATTTTCAGGTCGACGTTGAATTTCTTGAATAAATCTTCAAAAAGCAAGGATAAAAGTTGCCCAGCAAGTTCAAGTCTTTTGTTGCCAACATAATCGCGATCGTCCACCAGGCTAGGGTCGTGCATTGCCATGAGAACTCTTCGGACCATGAAGCATACGTAAAGTGCTTTAGGTCTGAAATCCAACCCAACCACAGGCACATGCGTGATGATGATATTAGCAAGAGCTTCGAGGCCATCACTGATATGATTTCGCCGTTGTGGTGCACCCTGTGCTTTATTTCTCCCGCCCATTTTGACCTTGGATCCAATATGATCAAGAGCTTGCTGCTGGGAGAAGATCTTTAATCTAGAAGCCTCTTCAAAGTTCACGGCAAACTCGTCCTGGTATGTGCTGTCTGTACCAGCCACCAAAAGCAGCATTTCGTGATCTGACTGAATACCCATTGCTTTAAGCACGATCACAATGGGAACGGCCTCCGTGAGGATGTTATGTTGTAGATATATTCGCTCCTTCTTCATCATAACGTAACTCTTGGACTTTCGCTCGTGTGTAGAACTAGAAGAAGTTAGATTGGATCAAATGCAGTCGTCAAAGGGTCTTGACCTGGTGACTGATGCAGAAACCATGCCCTTCTTAGGATCAGCTTCAACGATAACTCTGTTCTTGCTCAACTGTTCTTGGACCAGAATGACCTTCTCCGTACCATTGACAATAAAGTAGCCTCCTGGATCGAGGGCACATTCATTCATATGCGCCATTTGACGGTCATTCTTGCCAGATAGCCGGCACTTTGAGCTTCGAAGCATAATTGGCATTCTTCCAATAGCAATATTCTTCCTCCCAACGATGACCTTCCCTCGCATGTATCTTATATCAACTCGAATTGGTGCGGCATAGGTCATGTCCCGGAGACGGCATTCGTTGGGAGTGATCTCGTTCTGCGGTCTGCGGTCGTCATAGTCCAGACGTTCAGGCTCGCCCACTCTAATACCAGTGTACCTGAGACCCAAGTAAGTATAAGAATATGGTGAGATCTAGATGGGAACACGGACTCGAGAAAGAATGACGCATCGACATCGCTAGTGACCCTCCTATTTGCCCGGACGATCTCCTTGATTTCATGCTCGATAAAGAAGTTGAAGGAGTCAATGTGTTGCTTGACTAAGCCTTTGACCTTCAAGAACGCGGGCAATAGATTCCATTTGTCCTATCCAGGCATCAGCATACTTCCTTAATAGATGTATAGATATATGCACACCTCGGCCGTATTGATAGGATCTGTCAAGCTCTTTCCGCCATAGAATGGTTCGAGTAATGCGGAAAAGGACTATATGGACGAGGTCAGAACGGATCTAGGGCTCGCAGATCTAGCAACGTACATCATCTCCTTTGTGTGTATCAGATTCATTCTTTGCGGCAGCTTTCGTGGTTCGCGTGCGCTTTCGTTTGGTGTTGTCTGTGCCAGCATCTTGTCCACCAGCTTCGGTCTCTCCTGTCTATACGCATGATTAGAAATAGGTTTGCGAGGTGTAGCTTGACATTCATACGTTTTCTGCAGCCGCTGCCTTTGAAGCCGAGACCTCGACGGGCCCGGCTGCTGATGCCTTCTTTTTGGGCGGCATTATTGTTGCGTCGTTGCTATTAGCAAGAGTCCATCGAATGACTGGTCTGATATCCTCCAAAAAAAATACAATTCGTACCCCACCAAGAGGCTCTTACTCCACCAGCTCAGTATCTCAAACTCGGCTCGGATTAAAGAAGCACCGTCCCGTGGTTCCTGGCCAAAGACCAAGACCCCTGAATAGCGGCCGTCTCGTCCGATTTCTACACCGCTTCTCTGAACTCACTCTGCTTGCTTGCTTGCTTGCTGGTTCTTGTCCTAAAAGTTCGAGAAACGGGAATTCTTGATTTTTGCTACTTGTACTATGCTCAACCCTCACTCACTCACCCACTATCTTTCAGTATCAAGGACAAATAGTACTGAGTACTACCTGGCTTTTCTCTTTGTTGTGTGACAGGCAAAGGTGGAAAGATACCCCTCCCCCTCCCCCTCATGCTCTGGGGATGAGATCTTCAACCCCCTCTCAGCCCACCCCCGAGCTTTTGCCCCCCTTTGCCACGTAAATCTCAGATTTGCACTGGTCTGAGTGGAAGGAAAGGCACGCCGATCCCGCTCCGGCCTAGAACTAATTGCCAGACTTGTAGTTCGCCATGCCATAGGTTGGAACCACCGTACCGTACCCGTACCGTACTTGATACAGTCGAGAATATCAAGGGCAAGAGGCCTCATAAGCCCTCTCTTACCGCTCAATATCGACATTGTGTACCTACCCTAAATATGTTTCAGGCTTAAGTACAGCCCTGGAAACCATAACTTAATAAGAATTGCAATGGCTGTGATTGATTGACGGATGCCCTCATCCTGGTGGAGGGAAAAGAATTGGGGCCTTGAAGTCCTGAGAGAGAGACCTGATAATTCTCATAAAGGACGTTTCTAATAACCACCTATCATATTCTCCTTGCCCGACTCGTGCTTTGGAAGGCGAGAGTACTCGAGTAGTGAAAAATACATAGAAACGACTACTCATTTCTAAGCTGTAGTGTTCTCGCCTCGATGAAAGTACGGTGTCTGCCCCTAAGATCCGTCCAATTGGGCAAGGTTGTCAGCGTGCTTTCAATCCTGCGCCTAAATCCCTTTGCAGACCAGGGCAGGATGCACTGACAGCTCCCTACTTGTACTGTACCCAAGTTCCAACCACTCGATGCTACCGCCTCGCATTCTGTATTCCTCTGCCTCCCTCCCTCTGCAACTTGTATCAGTAATGTATTGTATCCTTAGACGTTACTATTTTCCCAATTGTTAGTGCCTATCCCATGTTGGTTGTTGAGATAAATACGAGTAGGTCTACTCTAAGTACTCACTAGTTTTACCGCACCAAGCGACTAGATGAAAGCGTAGCGACACAGGGGTCCCGACGACAGTCTTCAAGCTCCTCCACAAGACTCTCCTTGGTATCGATACTACAATTCTTTGCACGGCGCCTGGTCTCCAGGACGCACGCACAACCTTCTTTTGGATACTCCTGTTTCTCGTTTCTCAGGTAAACACCTACCCATTCTCCTGCTTTGCTTGATCTGTTCGAGTTGTGCGGTAGTGATCTCGCTGGCGGTTGGGATTGCACCTTCGAGAAACCCCGCGCGTACGTGCTGGATGAAATCTGACCCTTTTCAGTGTTGTTATAGTATACGATCATGGCCTATTCCAATAGTACAAGCGACAGAATGGACGAGTTACGCTTTCGCAGCCAGCAATCCCTCGATTCGATTAATGGTCTTGTCTCTCCTCCACGAACCAGCCGAGTACCTCAATCCCAGCCTCTCCATACTCAAGATGGCCGGGGCGGTCTGATGAGAAGATTCACTACCGACTCCGGTAGAGTACCAACAATTGGGTCTCTACTCACCCAGCGCGGTGTGCCAGAGCAGGCGGTGGAATATGGACCCTCGGTATGTAATCTTCATCGCACACAAATACCTTCCAATTTTCCCGAACCTTCAACACCAATACTCGCATTCCACCTCAGAATTCTGTACTATACATTTGCTGATCACAACTTTAGACTTACCACAAAGTGCAACTTGTAAGCTATTATTTTCTTCGAGCAACATGTCCGAAATTCAAGAGCCCTCACCTCTTACGTTTTTCGCCCTGGGAAACGGTCCCCAACTTCGATCTACCCCCACTACACACAAATACGTTCAGCTTTTGCTAACACACCACAGTTAGAGAAGAAGAAACTCGAGTACGAACGACTACGGGAGCAGAAAAGACGATTTGAAGCTGAGATGCAACTTCTGGATCTGCAGCAACGCCGCGAAGAACAAGAGCTTGCTCAGATGCAGGAGGATATTGGTCGAACCAACAATAAGAACTCGCACACCGGCCATCAATCCGAACCAACTACTCCACCAGAGTACCGCGAAACTACTTCGGGATTTCCTTCGGTGTTCTCTCGACCAAATCGATACTCTACCTCAAGCCTGACCTCTCCGCCAGGTCTCTACAATCGCCCAGGGCGATCTGGTTCTCAGCTCACTTCCCCACAATCCGGCATACACCAATCTCGAGTGATGGATGACAAACTTCCCTCCAGATCGGTTCCAGGATCCAGACGCAACAGTGACGAAGACGAGAAGGAGGAAGCTGTCAGACAAGATCCGACAAGCCACCGAGCAACGAATGCGTAAGTGCTAGATTTTCAATTATTGTAGTACATGCCTGTTTTGCGATTGTGCTTTTCAAGTATGCCTATCAATCGCCATTTGCAGTATCTTGAAGCATATATCTGTTGCACTTCTGCTTGGCTTGGAGTGCTAGCGTCTCGGTACAACTTACCCATTTGACGTTCGAGCATCTTGCTGGCACTCATCTTCCTCCCACCACCCACATTAGCATTATCTTTTCCCCCGAATCTATTTCTGGGACCCTTTTGAGCATAAAAACTTAGCAACACCTTTTCGGAGTTACATTTTTTCACTTATCTTAAGATCTCAACTGCCCGACATATTGAGGCATTCACTTTAGACTCGTGGTCGGTCTTAGTGTGTGTGTGTGTGTTTTATATCTTCTTCGCTTCACCCTCCACCTGCACCTACCTTATTAACTTCCCACCTCCACCTCCACCTCTCTACCTCCAACTCTGTACAACTTCCCTCCACATTACAGAACCTCTCAAGGCAACAGCACACATTCTATTCTACTTGCAAAACATCTTTTGACTCGCAAGGACGATTAATTCTTCGCTCTGGCAGCACTCTACCCTATTCATTGTTATCTGCTTCTCCACATTTTTTACCCTCAGCTTCGTCTTTGAATCAAGCACAATCTGTCCTTCGAAAAGCACTGTCTCAACTTCATTCGACTAACAACCGCATAGTCTCAACAGATATTCGATGCCTGTAACCAAATCTCGCAACGGCATACACAATATGTTGTCCGACGACCCCGCCAGTACCACCCGCTTTCTCTTCGGCGAGGAGGATGGTGCTTCATCTCCAGACGTTAAGACGTATCTGCAAATGAACGCCACCGACGACAAATTTCCAATTCTCGTTCGTCGTGATGAATACCCCGGCTTGGTGAGCACTCTTCAATTCACTTTTGAACCATTCCCTGACCGCTAGATGCAGCTTTCCGCCTCCTCTGCAGCGCTTGATCTGGCTTTGTCTCAGTCACCTGGCCCGGACTCCAACGGCTGGGCGGCTCCGTTTGCTACGCGCGGACATAGGTCCTCCCAGTCCCAACAGAGCCTTCCAATGAGCAATATTCCAGGCCAGACCAACGGATCATCTTCGAACTCTCAGTCGGAGTCCCCGGTCAGCTCTCGTCAGTACCGTCACTCTTTAGACTCGCAGTACTACGAACAAGATAGCACCTCTCCCCCAGTCACTTCGCCAAATGCTACACCTCCTAAGCTTCATTCTTCGCAATCTGCCAGTGAGGTCCCTACGATGAGATCAGGCATAAACGGAATGTCGAGCGTCAACACAACGCCAAACTCGCATGCGCAGCAACACTTACACAACCACAACGCCAGTTTGGGCCGAATTCCACCAAATGCTATGAACAACCGGCTAAGCCGTGAGATGTCTTCAGGGGAGACCGCAACTTTGCGAGACGCTCAGAATGGAGGTTATCAATCTATCAATTCGGCTCTCCAAGCCAGTACTGCTCCATTCAATCCTACCTTAACTCAGAGCATGTCCCAAGCACAAATGCCAGCAGCAATGACGTCTCCAACTGCGCAACAAGCATACTCTGTCCCTGGCCAGGGCTATTACAACTACAATATGCCGATGATGAGCATGGGAATGCAGAACATGAGCCTTGGTCAACAGCCCATGTACTCTCCACAGCCCAACCCATATGCTCCTTACGGTAACATGTATCCGCAAACTCAGGCCCGCGGCCATGACAGCCAGGCTCGTGTCATCCAGCAGCGTCGACAAAATGACGGTGAAGGTAAGTGCTTGTCTCTTCGTTAATGACTGGATTTCTGACTCGTATATTAGCAATGAACCGATTTGCCAACTTGGCACTTGATCAGATTGGGGGTGAGATCTATTCTCTGTGTAAGGACCAGCATGGGTGTCGCTACCTACAGAAGAAGCTGGAGGACCGTGACCCCAATCAAGTCCACATGATCTGGCTGGAGACCAATCAGCATGTCATTGAGTTGATGACTGATCCTTTTGGCAACTATCTGTGCCAGAAGTTGCTGGAGTACTGCAATGATGACGAGCGCACTGTTCTAATCGAGAACGCCTCCCACGACCTTGTTCGCATTGCTCTCAATCAGCACGGAACTCGGGCTTTGCAAAAGATGATCGAGTTCATCTCAACCCCTGGCCAGGTCCAGACCATTATCAGTGCTCTCCGCTATAGAGTTGTTGAGCTCATCCAAGACCTGAACGGCAACCACGTCATTCAGAAGTGTCTCAACAAGCTTTCACCAACTGATGCCCAGTTCATCTTCGACGCTGTTGGAACAAACTGCATCGATGTTGGCACCCACCGCCATGGTTGCTGCGTCCTTCAACGTTGCATTGACCACGCTTCTGGAGAACAAAAGGCTTGGTTGATTCGACAGATCTCTAACAATGCGTTCCTCCTCGTTCAAGATCCTTTCGGAAACTACGTCGTCCAATACATCCTCGACTTGAACGAACCAATCTTCACAGAGCCCCTTGTTGCAATGTTTGCAGGACGTGTTGGCCAGCTTTCAAAGCAAAAGTTTAGCTCCAATGTTATTGAAAAATGCTTGCGATGTGCTCAGGAGCCATCAAAGGATATGTTGATTGAGGAGATGCTTCAGCCATCGGAGCTTGATCGTCTTCTCCGAGACTCTTTCGCCAACTATGTCATTCAGACAGCCCTTGACTACGCCAATCCTGCAATGAAGGTACGCTTGATTGAGGCCATCCGTCCTTACCTCCCTGCTATCCGCACAACCCCCTACGGTCGCCGCATCCAGGCCAAGATTCAAGGCAATGAGAACCGCAGTGGTCCATCAAGTGGCCAAGCTACCCCGAACGAGCTAGAGCCAACGCAGGCACCGATTCGCCATCAACGTGGCATGTCAAACGCCTCTGCTGGGAGCTTTGTTAGCCCGGTCGGTGCCTACCCCAATGGATATACACCGGCAAGTGGCTCTGGCACAAATGGCTTCCCCGGAGCAGTGACCCGTCCGGCGCCTCAGCCTGGCGGCGCTGGTGGCTTCCCCAGTAGTGAGCAACTTACGACCAACCGTCAAGGCTCCCAGCAGCCATTCCCTTACTCATATGGTAGAGGAAATGGCCAGACTGGAGCTGAGACTTGGCTTTGAGCGCTGACTCCACTCTTCGTAACGATGTCACGATCTTTACGTATGTAACGGTACGAACATGAATCTTTTCGGGTCTTGATTTGCGCCGGTTTCACCATAGAACCCACCGTGTGCCCTCAAAGGCAGACTTCGCTCCTCGACACTTGTTTTCCCTTTACCTTACGATATCACGGCCTCTGTTGTCACAATAGCACCCAGGGACTGCAATCATTGCAGACTTCTTCGCATTTTATCGTATATTACAGTCCATGCAGCACGGAGAACTTTCAATTCAGCATTTTTACACGCGCCCCCTGTACCATAAAGCTCGTTCTCGAAAGATCGAAGCATGAGACACGACAATTCATCAGCGCAGGTACAATACGAGCGACTGCGCAGCTCGACCTGTACCCGTACCGCATCGGCCACAACATAGAGACCTTCATTTTCCTTGACCATTTTCTTTCTCTCGGTGTTTTTACCTCTCGGCGTGTTAATCGGTTACTGCACTTCGGAATTGCGAGCAGACAGAGATGTTGTGTTCACACAATCTGCGTTCTATTCTACCTTGGTGTAACACGCGGCTCAAGCCCGCGAGCTCAGACTCAACCATGAGCTGACTCGAAACGCGGTGCACTTTGTACTCCCCCTTTCGCATTAAAAATGTTCGTCACACTTGGGATAGTGGCGACAAAACGTCTTTCGATTAGTTTGCTACTTTCCCTGGATACTTGAGATCTTCAGCCTGCATTTGTGCATTATCATTATTCTTTTCTTACAGATCTTGGGTGTGAGCGGGAACTGCTACTGCAGCCAACACTTGTAACTAGAGCAATGGAACATGGACGAAACTATGGATGACTTGTTTGCATCAGTGATAATCGAATGTGACTTAAAAGGGCGGTTCGTTCCATAAGCCAGCGCCTTGACGGTTGAGATGTTTTTTCCAGAAAAGAAAAGAGGCAGGAGCGGAGCCAGCTGTATCACGTGATAGTGGATCTCTCACCCAAAAACTTGTAAGAGAAGGTTCATTGTGTTCCCGTCCTGCCTTCCTACCTTCCTTCTAGATTATGGCACCGAGCACTGAACCTCGACGGCTCCAAGATCTTCCTTGACGGAGGCTGCCTTCTAGCGGTGAAAATACCTCTCTCTACACCGTCCACGCAACATCTGCCTCTACACACCGCCTCTGACCTGCACCAATCAACAAAATTCGCAAGGCTGAACCCCGAGGCTGAACTTGTCGCGACGACATGAGATGACCGACAACACTGGGAATCTGCAATATGCAGAGCCATACAAGCCGGCAGAGGAATGTGCAATCAACAGAGGAAGTCTTTCTTTCTTGAAGACAAAGTTAGAGACAAGGGCCGGCGACAACGTTATGAGCGTTCATGTCACCGCAGTCCCGGTCAAGCTAGCCAGCACTGCAATAGGGTATGTCTCTCTCTCTCTCTATCTCTCCTACTCGGTACCGCATCAAAAGTTTTTAACGAGCCTCCAGTTTAATTCGCACCATTCTGCCAAACGACGGCGGCATTGATCTACAGCACTTACGCAGATTCGCCAAGTATCACGAGGTCAATGATCATGTGCGAAGTGCCTACGCAAAGGTAGCACCGAGGAACGACGGACAGAAAGTCTTCGTGATTGCAGCCCCAATAGCAATAACTACTCGGAAGTTCTTGGCGGATTCCCTATCTCCAACACTAGGTAACCTCGTATTCTTCTCGATCGATGTTCCCCTCCAGGCGCCTACGTCTCAAGAGCAGGCGGCCGTTTGGTCTTCTCAATGGTGGCCTACAGTCTACAAGAAAAGCAATCCATTTGGCCCTCATCCTAGTATAATGGCTAGAGCTGAAGAGGATATCGAAGGTGATGTCAGGAAGTGGATGGACTTGGCCGCTGAAGTAGCCCAGCAATCTAAGGCTGCAGGTTTCGGAGAAGCAGTTGGAGTTGTCATCGTCGAAAGGATCAATGGGGTTTCTCGTCCTGTAGCAGTCGCTGCCGATGCAAGGTGGTTGAACTGGCCAAGCCCAGGTCCTGGAAATGTCTCAGCTCATGCTGCACTTCGAGCTATTGATATGATTTCACATTGGGTGCGCCGAAGCCATGAAGCAGGAAATAACCAGGAAATAACAACTCAGAATGTCGGTATATTTCGAGGCAAGCCTGGTCTTCCACTCGAAGAAGAGCACTACCGGGCGCAAACCAACCAAACTGGCTACTTATGCCATGATCTTGAGATATATTGTACCCACGAGCCTTGCGTGATGTGTTCAATGGCGATCGTGCACTCAAGGTTTGGACGAGTCGTCTTCGAGCACCGAATGCATACTGGAGGGCTTTGTGCGGATGGAGGTCTAGGACATGGTTTGTTCTGGCGTAAAGAGCTGAATTGGCAACTGTTAGCTTGGCAGTGGACCCGACCTACCTCAGACATTGAAATTGGGTTCGATCAACTTCGTATCTCAGACAATAAGACGGGAGGCGACGAACTTTCTACAAGGGCAGATTTTAACGCTTGAAACAGAAAATTACGACCCGACTACACAATACCCTCCCAGTGCTTACTCCGACGCTGACGGCCGCCACTACCATTCAACCCTCTCAGTCTACTTTCACATACCCGGCATTGATACAACCCTGTACTAGGCTTATTTACTTCGATCGCCGCCCCTTTGTTTGGGAGGGCTCATCACTATACTTATTTGATGGTTTGTAAGAACGGATGGGAATGTAGAAATAGGACACGCGCTATTATTGCTCATTACTAGCAGCACTCAGATATGTGAATGGGAAAAGGCTATCCAGTACCTTGTATTTGAATCCAGTGTATTAACGCCTTTTCTGGTTTGCGGCTTCCAAATGTCGCTGAGCTTTCATGTCTATCGATGTGAAGATTCTAAGTCTCTAGTGATGCTGTAAGTAAGCCAGCCGAACCATACCTAAGTAAAAATTGGTCAGAACAAAGTGCTTCGAGTTCCTCGACAAATTGAAACGTCGACTCAGGGATAAGTAAACATCACTATGGAACTTGCTCACATGCAAACGCCCATCTTGGTTCCGACCCCCTATTTGTTTCAACGTACCAAGTCCGCATTCTTGCACATCCATCATCCTTCCATCGCCACCAAATCTTACAGTGAAAATCCCCGTTTGGGTACCCGGTGTATGTATACTGATCGCAGCCTACCCTGTATACAATACATATCTCGTACCCTTTGTCCATTTCATCCAGAGAATTTCATCCACCCAAACACTCCGCGCTTCCTTTTTCACGGACCCCATCCCAGCAGAGAACAGCGTGGGTCCCGGGTTCTGGTCTGCAGTGCGGTTCTCATGTCTGCGCGGATGAATGTAGTGCAAGGTGGTGAGTGAGTATGGGTCTAGGTGATAGGTAGTGAGGCTGGGAGTGTGTATGTATATGTATATGTATATGTGTGCAATGCTATTCATCATGGCCCTGATTCAGGGAATACCTGCACCCAGAACCAGATCCTCCGCGCTGTGATAGGTAGTTGATCTGATTTAATTGTTTACTCTGTACTGTTGATATGCTCGGTGTTTCAAGTATGTATGCATACTTCTCGTATTCACTTTCATTACTGGGGTTTGAGCTTCGGTTACTCACTACTTACTGGTAGGATCAGTTTGTATAACTCGCTTTATTCCTAACACTCTTTGGAAAGTGTCTCATTGACTCAGGCGAGGTCGCTTTTATTGCAATGGGCCCTTGGTTGTGAAAATTGGAGGGGCGAGCTGTAGTCTCGGGGCGGTTCTTTGGGTACGTGGCTGTGGGTAGTGCAGAAGGTGGGGATGTGGTAGACTTTTTGGTCTTCTACTCTGCTCTTGAGTGTATTGGAGTCATTATTCAAGCTGTTTCTCACATGGCAAGTTCTAGGTTTCCCCTGGGTATGGGAAACTAGAAAAGGTTTGAGACAGATTGCTTTATACTATTTTCCCCACCTAAAGAATCCCAAATGGGTATTTTGATTCGCTGCGAAAAGATATGGCATCAAGATAAACACAAGGGGAAAAATAAGAGAAATAGATATCTAAACAACCAGCTTGGCATCTGCATCGGCTCCTCCAGTTTCTAAAGCATTCTCGTTCTTACCACCCGATGTCTTGGCTGCCGCGGCGGCAGTAAATGATTGCTCAAAGTCGCCGATAATGTCATCAATGTGCTCTGTGCCGACCGAGATCCGGATGAGGTCCTGAAGATCTGTTAGTGTGCTTTCTCAAGAATCCAAATAGAGGGGCATACCTCAGTGACACCCGATGCAAGCTTCTCGTCATCTGACAGTTGCTCATGGGTAGTAGACCATGGGTGGATAGCAAGAGTCTTTGAGTCACCAACATTTGCCAGGTTGGAGATCAACTTGAAGCCATCAACGACCTGACTACCAGCAGCTCCACCTCCCTTGACACCAAAGCTCAGAACACCTCCAAATCCACGTTTCAGGTACTTCTTGGCAAGTTCGTGAGATGGATGGTTTTCAAGACCTGGATAGGAGACCCAAGAGACGTGAGGGTTCTTCTCAAGCCACCTGGCCAAAGTAATGGAGTTCGAGGCATGGCGTTCAGCGCGCAGACTCAAGGTCTCGATACCTTGAATCAGCTGGAAGGCACCGAATGGGTTCAACGAGCTTCCTAGATCACGCAGGATTTCGACTCTGAGGCGGATGGCGAAAGTTATTGGGCCAAATGTTTCCCAGAATTTAAGGCCGTGGTATCCTGGAGATTCCTCCACCATCTCTGGGAATCGCTTGCCGTTCTTGCCCCAGTCAAACTTTCCCGAGTCGACAACTACACCTCCAATTGTTGTGCCGTGTCCGCCGATCCATTTTGTTGCTGAGTGAACAACTATATCTGCGCCGTGATCGATTGGGCGAATGAAGTAACCACCAGCACCGAAAGTATTGTCAACCTGACTAAATCAGTGGCATGAACAAAGAACGGCGGTAGAAATACTTACTACCACAGGAACACCTTTCTCATGAGCGACTTTTGCAATTGCCTCAAAGTCCGGGATATTGTACCTTGGGTTGCCAATACTCTCAAGATAGACTGCCTTGGTGTTTTCATCAATTGCCGCTGCAAAGTCCTCCGCTTTATCTCCCTTGATGAATTTGGTATTTATGCCCAGTCTTGGCAAAAACACCTTCAATTGATTGTAGGTTCCTCCGTATAGGTTCGTAGTCGATACGATGTTGTCTCCTGCATGTGCCAAAGCCGAAATTGTCATGAATTGAGCTGCTTGTCCAGAGCTGGCAGCCACGGCGGCCATTCCGCCTTCTAGAGCAGCCATCCGTTTCTCAAAGACATCGACGGTAGGCTGTATAATTTGTGGTTAGCTAAGATCAGAAATCCAGTAGCAGAGTCACAGTAGCCTTTGTGCAAATGCTAGATAGATTTTGTACAATGGTGATGATGGGGCAATGGCAAGGCAATATTGGATTTCTGGGCTGGGTATTCCTTCGTGTATGGTGAAATTGGAAGTTGCGAGAAAGAGGAAGAAATGGGGGGATATATAGAGAGGTTCTTCCATACATTCATGATCCGGCTGTAGATGTTACCAAACTCCTTGAGCCCAAACAGTCTTGCTCCATGAGCAGAGTCATTGAATGTGAAACTCTGCAGATGGCAATCAGCATCCTAACAGTGTTCTACGTTGCTTCTTGACTAACAGTGGTGGCATAGATTGGCACAGCGCGAGCATTAGTTGCTGGATCTGGCTCTTGCCCCGCGTGCAATTGCAGAGTTTCGAAGTGGGTGCTATCGGGAGCCATGGTGTATATGTATGATCTGAACTTGGGTATTTTACCTGCAGTAGAATAGTTGTGCCTTGATTTGTCCTCCTGGATTAAGAAGGAGTAGAGGTATAAACAGGAAAGAAGGAAGGAAGGATGGGGAGGAGGGGGAGCTTAAAGTTCTTCAAATGTGGGGTAAAAGGTCGTCGACAGAAAGAAAAAGCGACAAACTTTAAAGCTGTGCTGTCTTTGAGCTACAGTATCAAGCACGCCATCTCACCCGAGAATGAGTACTGTACCAAGGATGGACATTCAAGCCACTTCAGGTGCTGCCTAGGTAGTAGTACCTACAATTATTAGTACCTAGGTAAATACCTCGGCCGATAACTGTTCACTGGTCTGGCCTTCTTACGGTACGGAGTAGCAATGGTAATGTACGGTAATAGTTATGTTAACAGCCACAGCTCCGAAAAGCGCAAGCAGGTGCACTGGCCATACTGTAAGGCTGTTGTGGTCAGCTACGAGTACGGAGGCCGCGGTCAAAAGTATGGAATAAACAGGGGCTGCCCTGTAGAGCCCCCTGTAGTGTCTCACACCCCCTGAAATGTCTCTCACTCCCCTGTAGCACTTAGTGCCCTATAAGGGGCCTTTAGGTCCACTATATTATAGTGGGCGCTCGCTAATTCTATAGGCTCCTAGAGCCTGTATTTATAGCGTCACCTCGCTAAAAAGAGGGGTTAAATAGAGGGGTTAAAGCCTTCCCCCTCTTCTCTAGAGGGTTTCTTAGTTCTCTACATAATTATAGCTAGTTTATTTAACGATTTAAGTGATAATTTAGAATACGACTATAATAGCAATAATGAAAACCACCTAGGAGAGGATTTTGATGTGTCTAGTAAAGAGGGAGACTATTCCACTAAAAATGAGAACAAAGAAGACCCATTTGGGCCAGATCTCTATAATCCAGGCCTCACTCTATAACCTTCACCTTCACCTCCACTCTCTAGGGCGTCTTCTAGGGCTCCCTCAATTGCGCTAGCGCTATCAAGTGAGGAGCTACCTCTACCTTCACTTCTAATGTATACGCTACTTCCAATTCGCCCTAGCGTAACGCTTATAAGTTAAATCTAGGCATTTACGGCCCTCTTATCTGAATCCCTTGCATCTATAGAGCCAAAAGGAAGGAAGCAAAACTCTATAGGGGCTTGTATCTCTATGCTAGCTCTAAAAGAGGCTGGGATAAGTAATGCTACTATTCTAGAGAAGACTAGTATTAGCTAAGGAAGCATTTCTAAGCTCAAGAAGAAGGCTATATTATATAGCTAGCACCTAGGCATAATTATACAAGTGGAGCATATAAATAATATCCCCTGTTCTAGAAGGCCTAGACTCCCTTAGCTAATAGTAGACTTGATCTTAGCTACTATGCTCTGCAATTCTACTACAAGAGGCTAGTTATATGCTTGCATTGCTGCCGAAATTAATAATAACCCTACCAAAAAGGAGCTTCTTTTACCTAGCTCTATTTATAGGACACTAAAGAAGAATAAGTATAGTGTCTATAAAAGAACTATAAAACTAGGCTTAAATAAGAAGCAAAAGGAGGCAAGGCAGAAGTGGTGTGAGCTATATAAGGACTAGACATTAGAGGACTAGAAAAATGTCATTTTTACTAATGAAACTTTAGTCTAAAAGGGGGGAGTGAGAGGTAGAAGAAGAGTGTAGCAAAATAAGAATAAAACCTATCACCTTTATATAATTACGCAGCGTTAGAAGGGGTTTAGTGAGTTTATATAGTAGAGCGCATTTTTATATAACAAGAAAGGCCCCTACTATATTTGGGAGAAAGAGATAAAAGAGGAGAAAGCAGCTTGTAGAGAGGATATTAATAATAGGAATAGAGCCAAATATCTAAGTGATAAAGTGGCTTAGAAGAGGTAGTAGCTTAAGAGATAGAAGAACCTAACACGTGATCGCTAGAAGGAAATGCCTCTATTTAAGCATACTATCAAAACAGGTCTAGTAGAGGTGAAAAAGGGGCGTAGAGGCATTAATTGGTACCGCTACTAAGAGAAGATTCTACAATCTAAGCTTCTCCCCTTTACTAAGAAGTGCTTAGGCATATATCCAAATATGCAAGTCTAAGAGGATAATGCTTCTGCGCATGCTTCTAAGCATTAAGAGGAGGTCTTTTTAATGTGGGGTATCTAAAAGCTTCTCTAGCTAGGTAACTCACCTGACCTGAATGCTATTAAACCTTGCTAGTTTTGGATAAAGAGAGAAACAACTAAAAGGGGGCCAATTACAAGTGAAAAGGCACTAAAAGAGGCTTAGATTAAGTGCTAGGAAGAGATGCCTTAGGAGAAGATTCAGGCTTGGATTGAGAGAATTCCTTTATATATAGAGAAGATCCTAGCTCTAAATGGGGGCAATAAGTATATAGAAGGCAGGGCTAAGGGTAAAGAGAGGTCGCAAGTGCACTAAAAGAAGATAGCTAGCTATAGAGTAGTATATCCTCAATAAAAAGTGGCAAATTAAGCGAGAATGATCCCTTTAGGGGTCTAATACGCTACAGGGCCTAAATGTGGGCCCTATAGGGCAGCCCCTGTTTATTCCATACTTTTGACCGCGGCCTCCGTACGCTACCTACTGTAGGTATGCAGGGGCAGGGGCAGGGGCAGGGGCAGCGCAGCTCGAGGGGCAGACAAATGGCGCTGCAACGCTAGAATCGCGGGGAAAATGTACGGAGTACTCCTTGAGAGTGGTAAAGTGGTACAGCACTACCTCCGTACACAAAAAAAGTTGTTACCTTATTTTGACTTATCTCAGCTCTCAGACCCTCGTTTTTTGGTCTTATGGTAGTGTTTTACGGGAATCGACCCACTTCTGACTATTTAGCGCAGTTCTACCGCCCCACTGCCCTTCTAGCTAATCACACCCCTCTATTCCCTCTACACACCACTAGACTAAACGAGGGTCTAAGAACATATGGGAGATTTTGATATAATATGCGACTTTTTTGGTGTAGACGAGCCTCCTATATAAATCACTATAAATCGACCTTTAATAAAATTATTATAAAAAAAGTAAAGAGCGCATTTAAAAGCGTATATAATTCTCTTTAATTTAAGTCAACTATAATTAGCCTTAGCCCTAAGGTAAAAATGTTATTAATTTATTAAATCTATGCATAATCCCTAGTACTAAAGAATACGCGGGCGTGCTAAGATATATGCGCGCATAGTATACGGCTCGCCTAAACTATTACG
>QGMG01000230.1:0-40983 GCA_007825325.1 Lachnellula cervina | reverse complement strand
TGATGGATTGGGTATGTTTGAATGTTCTTCTTATTTGGATTTGAAGTTCTGTCTGAGTGCCTTTTTCAGTGCTGTGCTGCCGTCTATTCGCTTGGAGGGCCAGGGTTTTGTGCCCAACTACTTACTCTTAATCTGTCACTTACTTTTACGGACGATATATACTGACTCCCGATCAATCAGCTACCCGTTTCTGTTTTTCGCTCTTTACCTGATCAAATACACTGGTGAAGGAGGTGCTGGACAACATGGAGGAGCGCGCACAGCCATGGGCCTTTGGTTCGGGGAAACCTGGGGCTACACCATCATCTTGAGCGTCATCTACGGTGCAACAGTCGGTTGGATTGCAAAAGAGCTCCTCCATTGGGCCGAAGAGAAACGATTCATCGATCGAGAAAGCTTCCTCGTCTTTGCCATCACTCTAGCTCTCTTCGTTGTCGGCACTTGTGGCATGATCGGCAGTGATGATGTGTTGGCTTGCTTCATTGCTGGAAATGCGTTCACGTGGGACGATTGGTTTCGTCTCGAGACCGAAGACGATGCGCTGCAGCCGACTATTGATATGCTGCTAAATTTGGCGATATTTATGTGGTTTGGTGCTATTTGTCCTTGGTCCATGTTTCTTCACAACTCGGTCATTCCTATTTATAGATTGATATTTCTAGGAATCTTGATTCTGCTCTTCAGGTTGGAATCTCTGCCATCCATCGAGAGTCTTAGCTAAAGTCAATAGGCGCCTACCTGTGGTTTTTGCATTCCACAAGCTCATACATCAAATCGAAGATACGAGGCAAGCGATCTTCGTTGGCTTCTTTGGCCCCATCGGAGTATCCGCCGTCTTCTATCTATATATCAGCCTCGAGTTTCTCGAGACAATCACTGTAGATGGCGTGCAGCGAGAAGATGCCAAGCAGCTGAGCGAAATAATGATAGTCGTCATCTGGTTCTTAGCAATCTGTAGCATCGTAAGTCCCTTCCATTGTCCTATCCAAATACAGAAACCAACGTCCGCATCTCTCAGGTGGTCCACGGCCTCTCGATTCCCCTAGGGAAGCTTGGATTCTTCCTCCCCAGAACCCTCTCCCGCGCCTTCACATCCCGCAGCCAAGAAAGAGACCAAGTATTCCGCGTCAGCGATAGCGCCCGGCCATCCGCAACAGGTGTCTTGAGGGAACGAAGACCAAGACGTGCTCGTGACCGCTCGCCTTCTTCTGCTGGCAATTCGACGAGACCGATCTACAGGATTGGCGGCTCCGTTATCCAGCATGCTAATAGTGATGTTAATACGGGTGCGAATACGCCGGTTGAGCTGAGGCCGAGTCGACCTTCGACTCCCCCGAATGTTGCGGTGACGAGGACGATTAGGTTTCCGGATGATGAACCGGCGGCTATTGTTGGGAGTGACAGGAGTACATAGCGGGTGTGCGGAGTTTTGTGGATAGTTTCGATCTGAGTGACAGATTCGAGAATTTAAGAAAGTCTGTTCCCCTCTAAACTTCCACGGCCCTTTCTTGTAACTCTGCTCTGTCTTACTCTTATTTTGGGTGGGTGAGCTATACGAGCTTTGATCTCTCATATATATACAGAGTACTCATCCGAGCTGAGGCGTACAGTAGGTAGTAGCATGAGGACATTAACGATTATATATATATCTTACCTATTCGCGGCGACGAGCTTATGACCACGCAACACAAGCTGGAACATCATGACCATTGAGTCATCACGAGAAACATAAGCCTCAGCAAAGAGGCAGCAAGTAATTTTAATTTTTTTAATTTTAGGAATCTATTAAGTTCAGGAAAAAACAAACTACCATTTTGCATGGTGGGGTATGACTGCGTTGCTCCTCTTAATCAAATCCCGTCAAAAACCCATGACCCTTTTTAATGTCCCTCCGCAGCAATGGAAATGGATATACCCTGCCAAAATTAAACCGTCTGTAACACCGCCACAAGCCCGTCTGCATCATTGTACAATGTACTCCGTACTGGATGCAGATACGTGCAAATGGTATTAAACACAAAAGAATCGTTTCACAAAATCCCATCAGGAAGCTTGACGGGGCGCATGTTTTGTGATGGGTATATTCATGCTGACTTCTCGTGTTGTGTCGAGACACGTTGAAGCGAAACGACTTTGAAACAAGTTAGCGACTTCAGCTCTAGTGGAGGTTATGCGTTGATATGACTTACCAAAATCTTCCAGAGATCTTTGCTTTTGATTCTTTTTGGGTGACTTCCCGTGCATGAGGTTGTCGAAGCCAATGCTATCTTGGAGAAGATAGTAGACACCTCCCATGATGCAAAAGACACCGAATGAGAAGATCCAGATACGGACGACGGCGACAATAGAGGTGTTACCACCAACAAACCAGCCAAAGAGGGTGAAGAAGGTTGCAAGAATATCGACCAATAAGATGGCACCGGTCAATTGCCATGAGGGGATCGAAGACCAGAAGGGACCATTGGCACGAGTGATGAAGATCAGCCAGTTCTCAGTCAGGGAGATTTCCAAGAAAACAACCTCATCGATGACACCGAAGTTCTGAACAATGCCACCATCTGCGCCACGAGCGATCATGGTAGTGAGAGTAATCCAGGTACCAATAGCAAGGACGATACCAAGGAGAACCGACATGCCCCAGAGTTTAGGCAAGTTCCACTTGACTGGCGACTTGGAGAAGGGAGCATTATCGTAAGCAATGGCAAGAGTTGCAACGTCGGCGAAAATGGCGATGAAGACGACGAGCTCGATGTTGAGGGATCTGTTTAGAATGGCGATCCAGAGTCCGAGGAAGATTTCCAAATGGATGGACAAGGCGATACGATAGACAACGTAGGCGTACATGCGGTGGAAAATTTGTCTAGAAGTCTTGAGAGCATCAATGATAGCACCGAGACCAGGAGCCAAGAAGACGATATCAGCGGCGGAACGAGCAGCATCGGAAGCACCCTCGACGGCAATACCAGTATCAGCCTTCTTCAAAGATGGGGCATCGTTGACGCCGTCCCCAGTCATGGCAACAAGGTAACCACGCTGTTGGAGAATCTCAACGACATTGTACTTGTGTTGGGGGAAAACCTCAGCAAATCCATCAGCAGCCTCGACGAAGTCATACACCTCAGAACCTGGCATATCACCACCACCACCGAGACCGAGACGCTCAGCGTTGTAGACATTAGTACCGAGACCAAGTTGGCGAGATGTTTCACGAGCAATACCAACAGCATCACCAGTCAACATCTTGATTGATAGACCGAGAGTCTTAGCTTCGTTGATAGTACGGGCAGTGTCGTGACGAGGAGGGTCAGAGCAGGGCATGATGCCGAGAATTTCCCATTGGCCTTCACCACGCTTGCGCGCAACACCGAGGGAACGGAAACCACGAGTAGCAAATTCAGCGACCTTGTTCTTGTAGGCTTGGTCGATATCCTCTGGGATGGCATGATCTTCCTCGACAGTCTTCAGGACGAAAAGTGGTGCACCCTTGACACAGATGATTCGCTCACCCTGTGGTGATTCGACAACAGCCTGAACTTTCTTGGAAACGGGATCGAATGGGTGGAACTCGATAACCTTGTACTTGGACAGGACGGACTTGGCACGTGGGTAGTATCGGAGGGCCTTCAAGAAAGCCTTGTCAATGGCATCGATACCCTTCTTCTTGCGGGAAGCAGCGAGACAGGCAGTCAGCATGAGGTCATCTGGCTCAACACCAGGGACAGTGAAAGGCTCGGCGAGAGAGAGTTTATTCTTGGTCAAGGTACCGGTCTTGTCAGAACAAAGAATTTCGACACCGGCCAAAGACTCAATGGCAGACAATTTCTGGACAATGGCCTTCTTCTTGGCCAGATAGGCAGCACCGACAGCCATAGTTGTGGTAACAACAGCTGGGAGACCGACAGGAACACCAATAATGGTAATGGCCAAAGTGTACCTGAGAATATCGACGATTCCGTTGGAGCGATAGAAGGACGAGATCCAGACGATTAAGTTGGTGAAGACAACCAAGATTAAGAGAACCGTACCGATACCGTTCAAGACTTCAGTAAAATGTCCAGTTCCGCCGGAAGCTTGGTTGACAAGAGCGGCAGCACGGCCAACGAAAGTGTTGTCACCAGTAGCAGTGATGACCATGAAGGCCTCACCACGCTTGACACCGGAGGAAGCATAGCATTGGTCGCCCTTGTGCTTGTCAACTGCGAGAGACTCTCCAGTGATAGCAGACTGGTCGACTTGGAGGAAAGCATCGTCCGTGACAATGCGGCCATCTGCCGGAATGATAGTACCCTGCAGAAAAGGCACACGTTAATATAAAATTTCGTCCAGTCAATAAGATGACAAGCAGGGTGGTTTCTTACCTCTTCGATTTGCAGAATGTCGCCCGGAACGACATTTGGAGCTTCGACCTCGAAAAGACGACCATCACGGAGAACGACAGCCTTAAGGGCGAGAGTCTTCTTCAATTCGTCGACGATAGAGCCAGCTTGGAACTCCTGGATAAAACCGACAGCAGCGTTCAGCAGAAGCAGGGCGCAGATGACCCCAAAATCGACCCAATCTTGGAGACCAGCAGCGAGCACAGCGGCGGCCTATCACAGAGATTGTTGTCAGCACGGTTCAGAGAGCGGTGGGTGGGTGAGTGGGTGAGTGGGTGGAGTGGAGTTTTCGCGTTGTGGCGCCTTGCATTCCAGGCCGCACGGCGGGCTTCCCGGGTCAAAACAAGGAAGCCAATGCCAAGCGGGAGGAGCCTTGCCATCCACCGTACCGGTAGCACCGCACGGCACGGCGTAAAAACGCTCATCATGCTAGCTTGGCTTGGGGATGGGAAGAATTGGGAATTTGATAATTAGGAATGAACATACCTCCATAACAAATTGAATAGGACCAATGAAGTAGCCAAGGAACTTGAGGATCAAGTTCTCCTTTTCTTCCTTCATCTGATTCATACCGTATTTCTTGCGACGCGCAGTGACTTCAGACTCAGTGAGACCAATGCGAGTATCGGTTTGGAGTTGGTCTTCTGGCACGACACGCCCAGTGGCAGGAGAAGCTTCGTCTTCCCCTTCCTCCTCTTCTGCGTGGCCATCCTGGGACTCGAGCTCGTCGATCAGCGCATCCATGTCCTCGTCCTCTTCCTCATCCTCGACAGGCTTCTTGGTAGTAGGTATGGGGTCATGGCGACCAGTCTTCTCGTCAAAGGTGCCCGACTCGATGGTGGTGTTGAGGTGATTGGGGTGTTCGGAGGAGGTATTACTGGAGTGCGTTCCAGTCGCACCGTGTGTGTCCACCATGGTTGTGCGGTGGATGTGAGCTGCCTGCGACTCCTCTGCGGGGCAAGGAGGGGGGGATTAAAAGTGTAGGTACTTGTAGGAAAGGCGGATCAAGACCTGTGAGATTGATGCGGCGAGATTAATTAGGGAAAGGATTGTCGGAGGGGAATAATTAATTCGAGAGATGGCGATGTAAAGGGCGAAGGCGAAAGAATGCAGAGCAGATCAGGGTTCGCAGACGAAAGGAAGTGGAATTGTCGATGTAGAGAAGAGAAGAGGAGGAGCAGAGCAGGATGGGAAAGAAGCTCTCTGGGGAAGAGGTAAAATAATAGGAACAGCCCCTCTAGCCCTTGCCCTCCCGAAGTCAGAAGGCCTAGGGGGACGCTAATGCTGCTAGGTGCAGTGACCGACGCGATGGGGGTGATAAGCGAGACGTTCGGGAGGAAGCTACAAGCACCTACGAAGTACCTTGGCCTAACACGGAATGGCAACTTCACTTTCTTCAATTTAGGCCTCGTTTTTCCAATCCTATGACTTCATATACCTAGGTAGTACCTAGGTAGGTATGATTCCATGCGTAGGGCTAGTCTGGAGAAGGGCAGAGGTATTTTGATTTGGACTGTGTGCTTTGCAGAACCATACATGTCTACCTTACTTGGGTAGGTAGGGTAGGTAGGTACCCACCTACGGAGAAGCTGCAAATGCACCATCAGCACGTCAGTAATGAATGGTCCGCCCCACCTTATAAGCTCTCTACATACTTGGTGTACTTGGTGATCTCTACCTATAGGTCTATAGGTACTCCGTAGGTACATCTACATCCATGAAACAACGGTAACTGTATAGCTAGTCTTCTCCAGGTTCTGCATTTATGACGGTAGCTCTACCACTAAATTTTATGGTGCTTCAACTAAAGGGTCTTCCTCCTACGCCCAGCCCAGTACCACTATCAGTTGTGTTGTTTTTATCGGCTGCAGGTGCGGGTGCGCACAGTTTTCAAGTGGCAGAATCGGGGGGGTATTCAAGATATGCCTCAGAATCATGCTACATCTCGAATTTATCGCGAAGTCATCCCAGAAGACTCTTCCTCACGCTTTACCAGTTTACTGTACTAGAGCAGACATGATTGTGTGTTCTAAATTGGTTCCCGTCATTGGTCCATCTCACATGTCCTCTGAGTCTAGCCCACACAGGCAAAGAGCTCTGTGCGGGATGTGGGACCGGCACTGAGCTGGGCTGGTGCTGAAAACACTGGGGTTAGTGTGCTTTGATGCCCCGCTCGACCCCTGTGAAGTTCGTACATGCGAGTGATTGATTTTGATTTTGGACTGACTTCCGTACTGTACCTCCGTAGTGAGGCATTTATACCTAGCTGTCCCCTCCCGAGTCCAGATCATAACATCAAGATTCCGTCTTCATATAGTGCAATTCTTTGCGACTATGCGCAAGCAAACACAGACCGCGGTAGAGCCACTTTCTACAAGCAGCGTAAGGCTGTCAAATACTAAAACTCCAAATACGTATCTCTATCTCTCCAGGTTTGAAGCGGGGAATTAAGGCTGACAGGATGTTTAAACAATTCGAAATATGAAACATAATCGGCGGTCTTACCCCCTAGCTTCTCCAACCCTCAACCTCCAGCTGCGAGCCTCATCCTCATCCCAACCTCCAAAAACTTATCGTGAGATTTTAAATCTCCCACCCCAAGGGCACACTCACTGCCGACCAATTCTCGCCAGTATTTTTCTCCAGTTCGACGTTTCTACTATTCATCCAAACAATAAATCAAGTTTACAAGAACACCGGACCGACAGCAACAAGCTGCAGGAAAATATTGCACCTCAAGGCAATTCGGATTCGTGACGGCCAAGAAATCAATACTCGTGAAGATGCATTGGCACACCATTGCTATGTACCACTGAAGACGCATCATCTTCGTATAAAATCTCCAAGTGCTTGGTATTGAACACAGCCAAGTCCTCGGCATCACCGCAATACGAAGAGCGCGAAGAGAAAGCCAGCAACACATTCTTCACAACTACGAATTGCGTCCTTTGTTCTATCTATGCGATGAGCAACCACTACAGGTGTTTGGAGGAGTTTTGGTTCTCTACAATCTTGCTTCCTTAGCGTCACAGAATATACTCTTTCTAAATGTACCTCCCTAATCTTTTCACCCCATTTCCGCCTTTATAAATGTGTCAGACATTTCCTCTTAGTAGTCTCAAGCGTGACAAGCGTTTGAAAGTGCATTTTACTCACCATAGAGCTATTCTGCTTACACGTTCTATCAAATCACGAGCATGGAAAAGCGTTCTTTTGTACTTACCGTGCTACGTACGGACGTACGGACGTACGATCGAAAGTAAGCGCACCAGGAATCAGAAACCGGAATTCATAAATCCATATTCCGCTTTCTATACCTATGCTATCAATGCATCTATCTAGTAGCGTATCTTATCTACACACAGCGGCTGAGAGGAGGGATGATACTTCAGAACCGCATAGCTACAGTAGCTGTCCGGCCAGAAACGCCGTGACAGGAGTGTGGAAAGCTGCAACATCATACAAGATAAACTTCGCAAAGGACTGAATATTTACGTATAGTTTTCTTCGATATAAAAACCATCGATACTGTATATAATCTGCTAGTGCTACACGTTCGAATTCGAAACCCCATAATTGCAAACCCCAGACATCCATCCCTCGCCATCTCCTGCTTTAGTTACTCGGAAAGCACCTGATATCCTTCTCATCAGCGTGTCAACACGCCGTCGCCATCTCAAAGAGAGAAACGAAGATGGGGAATGCATATATATAGCGGAATCTTGCCTCAATACTGACTTAACGTGCAGAACCCAAATATCAGTTCAGGGAGCAGCAAGGAAATATCGACAACACAAACACAAGTACAAGTCCTCTATATATCCAACCCCCCTCCCCCAGTCTCCAATCACCAGAGCATCAAATGAACCGTACCGTTGAATCGAACATACCCCACCCCAGATAAAAACACATCCAGAACCCCTCATCACAACACCACCCCCCTCATAGTCTCAAAGCCCTCAAATCTGTCGATCAATCAACAAACCAAAACAAACCGCCTCATATTAAAAAAACACCAATCCATCAACTCAACCCCAAGCCGACAAGGACAAGGCGAACCAGCACTTCCCACAAAGTAAATACGCATGTATTCCTCGAAGCAAAAACCAGAGAAGCACTCACTGCCTCAGGACTTTAAAACAAACTTCCCGCATATCCCCATATCCTCACATCCCCATCATACTGCAATCTCGATTTGCTCACCCTGTACGTGCGGTTGTAAACTTGCTATTGAGGGCTATCTAGTTACAGTACCGCAGGTGTTTATTTCAAGACATCCCGTACATTTAAGACAAGACTGAGCATGACATGACATGACACAACACAAAGGAAAACAAGCACGTACACTGCCCAAAGGAGCATTTAATTGTTGTGTCATCATTATCTTACGTTCGAATAGTTAAGCGTAAGTAGGCAGAATATATTTACATGGTAAATGTGAGAATTGAAGTTTGGAGTTGGCTGGTGGAGTTGAGGTTAAGAAAATATATGTGGTATGATTGAGGATTCGTTGCACTACTCTATAAAATTGTTGATACCCTACTAGGATTGGTATAGCAATCATAGCCTGTAGTCTTGCTTAACACAGGGAAGGGGATTGGCTTGGAAGACGGCGGGCGAAGTATTAGACTGAATGGTCTGGGAGAAAAAGGCATGCGAGGGAATAGATTTCTGGTATGTAAGACGAGTACATGGAGGTAGGACTCCAAACAATTTAAAACCAAGCGTCAATGCGGAAATAAGAAGTCTCATATTTATGAGTTATGGCCCACCATAACCAGCGAGGTCAAAAATACTACAAGTCTAAAAGAAACATATCCTCTATTAGCACGCGATCGTCATGCCTTTTATCACTCCAAAAGCCACAAATGGCAACGCGTCCCATGAACGCCACTAATGCTTAGCTGTGACAGCGTCTCCGGTGAGTTTCTCGACGTAAACTTTGGCCCTATAGCAATGTCAGTTGTGTTCTCTGCAAACCCCACGAGCAATAGGTGATGAAGGGAAAGAATAACTTACATATCACCCATAGCAACCATGCAAATAGTCTGCCAAACGCCCAAACCAATACGAGGAACAACGCCTCGATACAAGCCCTTAACGCCATTTTGCGAGTAGATATACCGCGCCGTGTTCCCGACCGTCATCTTAGCCGGCCTGTTAGGATCCACCGTCTTACTCTGCATCTCCACACGAATAACCTCAATGGGCTGATTCCAAGCACTAAGCCCACCACCCGCCGCAGAAGCCAAGATCTTCTCCCACGCATTCAGCTTTCCTCCCTCCTCCTTCCCTGTCGCCTTTCGAATGCCCTGCTCTGCCAAACGCGAGAGACCAAACCGGGATCCCCAGTTCGTCATCTGGCGGATGGCCACGGCATTCACGCCCTTGTTGATACCCTTGACTCCTTCCTTGCGGTAGATGTCCATGAATGTTGCAAAGGTGCCTGGGGGCTTGACGCCTTGAGCTGCGAGCTTCGATTTCGTAATCTCGACGGTCTTCATGCAGGTGCAGAAGCCCATGGTGGCATAAGCTTGTGCGACTCCTCCGGTGACACCTCCACTGATACCAGCGGTGAAGTCGCCGGCGCCAAAGCTGCGGGCGTAGTATTCGGCTTCCGAGGCGACGAAGAGGAGGACGGCGCCCTTGGTGGAGGCTTCAATCCAGGCCCATGGGATGAGTCCTTGGTAGACTAGATTACAATTGTCAGCAAAACTTGTCCACCCTGAAGATGGGAATAGGAGCTCGAGTATCTTACAGCCAAGAACACCACCTCGACCCCAAATACGCGTCAGAGCACTAGCAAAGCTGTCACCTCTGTTGGCAGCCATGGTCGTCTTTGTGACCTCCAGCGGCTGTCCTAGAGTCGTAACTTCGAACATGTTGAGGCCAGCACCTAATAACAGGTTACTGAACTTAACAGGCTTCTTCTCTGGCACCGCCGGCTTGGATCCTGCTGCAACTGACATCGTGGGCGTGGATTGTGTATTGAGGGGCCCTGACCAAGGGAATGAGGCTGCTTCGTCGCAAAGATTGAGGTTGTTTGTTGTTGTATAGGAAGTGAAGTTTAGCTAGTGTGTTAGGATGCAGTCACTGGTCGTTGAAGTTGAAGAGTCAGCGACCGACGATAAGGTTTTAGTAAGTAGGTGTAGGGGTCTGGAGTTCCTGCCGTTTTCGGGTATTCTACTGTAACAGGGGACGAGAGACGAGGACGAGCTTGGAAAACGTGCTGCAGGACTTCTGGATATTTGTATTACGACGCGCAATAAGCTGTTATTACTCGGAAGTTTTAGCCTAATTGACTCGCTTCGATTCCCTTACTTAGCCAGCATTGAGACGTTCCCCCACGCCCCAAGAAAAGGAGACAGACCGCCATCCTTGTTGTTGAGGGTCCTGAGATGTTGTTGAATCTCGCTTGATCTCAACGCGCGCCTCGGGATGCTTCTTGGAGTTAGCATGTGGGGTGGCAGAATGAGAGTCTTTACCTCCGTCTCCGTACTAAGTTATTCCCGATACCGGCTTCCGCCGAGGCTTTCGTGAAATAACTCCGTAATGTCTGTCCGGTTCAGGAAAGAAGCTTTGCGCTGAATAACTCTTATATAATGTGCTTGGGGGCTGGCCTGGGACATTAGAAGTTGACGCTGATACATGCCGCTTTTCACATCTGCACAGCAAGAGTGTTCTATTAGGCTTTAGGAATGAATGGCGGGCTTTCAGAGGGAAGGCCATAAAACACTGTAGGACTTAAGCATGTCAAGAAGATTGCATCAAGGCAGGAATTTTTGCAAATAAAGCACGAGAACGCTGGAAAATAATATACAGTGAACAGTGCTAATTGCTGTCACCCCCGTCTATATCCCTCCATTTTCGTACAATCCTCATTCATACTCGTTTCTCACCCCGACCGCAAAAACCATTTCATATTACACATCACATGCTTATAGTGTGGCTCCAACAATCTCGGCCCACTTCTCGGTAGAGAAGGACTTTGGTCGCTCGATGGGAGCACCAACTGCACGGTCAATGATAAGTTGAGGTAGGACACCAATGGCACGGGAGACACCAAAGAGAACAGTGTAGTAGCTGGCCTCAGTCAATCCGTAATATTGGAGAAGGACACCCGAGTGCTAGTCGCTAGTTAGTGGCCTCTTCGTTCGAGTATTAGGGGCTACTTACAGCATCAACGTTAGGGTATGGGTTCTTGGTCTTTCCGTGTTCTGTAAGAACGCCAGGGGCGATCTTGTAAACTTGGCTCACCAATTGAAACATTGGGTCATCTGGAAGATGTGCCTGAAAGAAAGAGAAAAGGTTAGCCAAGGAGCATCTAAAGTCGGACGGTAAAACCTACCTCAGCAAATGTACGCTGCGCCATGTAGCGAGGATCAGTCTTTCGGAGAACAGCGTGACCATAACCTGGCACAACTTGACCAGATTTCAGGGTAGACCAGAGGTAATCAGTGATGGCTTTGTCACTAAGGTCATTGCCAATAGCAGCCTTCATCTTGGTGAGCCAGTTCAAGACCTCTTGATTGGCCAGACCGTGAAGTGGGCCGGCCAGACCATTGAGAGAGGCAGCGACGGATAACATGGGAGAGCTGAGAGCACTTCCAACCAAGTGAGCGGTATGAGCACTGACGTTACCACCCTCATGATCAGTGTGGATGGTTAGGTAAAGTCTCATCAACTCAACGAAGTCCTTATTCTCGCCAAAGCCGAGCTGGTTGGCAAAGTTGAAACTGTAGTCCTTGTCCTTCTGGACAGGCGCAACCTTGCCACCCTTGAAGACATTTTGGTAGATTCTGGCGGCAATGGTTGGAAGCTTGGCAATCAAGTCCATTGAGTCCTCGAAAGTGTGTCCCCAGTACTCGGTCTTCTTCATTCCCTTAGCGTAGGCTTTCGCGAAAGCAGACTCGTGTTCAAGAGCGTTGACAGCAATTGAGAGTTGTGCCATTGGGTGGAGATCGCTTGGGCATCGGTCAATGAGTTCCTCGACGAACTTTGGGATATCGGAGCGGGCAGCCCATTCTGCGGAGAGGTCGCGGACTTGCTGTTCGCTGGGAACCTCACCAGTCAGGAGAAGCCAGAAAAGCCCTAATTGAAGTCAATAAGGCAATGCGATGTGGATTCAGCGTGTATTCGTACCTTCGGGTAGAGGTTCCTTTCCTCCGGGGGCTTTCGGAAGAAGCTCCTGGCATTCTGGAATGGTCTTGCCTCTGAAACGGATTCCTTCCTCAGAATCGAGAACGGAACCTTCCCAGACTAGAGACTTAATACCACGAGCGCCACCATATACCTGGTCGAGAGTGATCTCGCCGACGACCTTTGATCCGTAGTCCCTGTAAAATAATCAATTCCCCAGCCCCATGTAAAATTTCCTACAGCTCCTGGGTGTAATTGCTTACTTGCGAAGCTTCTTGATTTGCTCAATCTTCTCTGGCAGTTGCTCGGCGAAACGTTCCTTCAAAGTCTGAGAGCACTCTTGTAAGCAGGAGCTTTGGTGGAATCAGAGATAAGCAAATAGTACCTGTGTTTTGGACGATGAATAGCAGCGCAAGCCATTGAAGGCAACTGTTCTGGCAGTGAAAGCAGGAGATGAGAGAGATGTTCTCAGAGCTGAGGAGCCGAAACGCAGGACGGATGCCATGTTGTGATTAGGTGTAGATGGAGGAGCGGAGAAGTGGTTGAGGTGGAAAATATTATTGAAGAAAGAAAAAGGAAGGATGGTCGGCACGCTCAACAACACCGAGCGCATCCGTGACGTAGGAAAAAACCGGCTGAAAAGGGAAGGTTTTAAATTAATTACGTGTCTGATCGTGACAAACCGGTGATAAATATTATATTAAGCACGTCTTGTTCTATTCTACAATAGGAATATATAATTATATATCATATTTACTCCCATCCGCTGCTGGGCGATCTACCTGGAAGGCACTGGTATAATCACGTGACCGATCTTCCAGCCATGCAATTATTTTAACCGACCTTTGCAACACGCCCTCATCTTGCAACCTCCTCTTCTTCCACGGACCCAGGAAGTTGCACTCATATCGTATTTACGCAGCTAACCATCAAACCCATCAAGATCATCTCCTGTGTACAGTAGCAGGCTGTTGCAGAAAGCCATCCTTCACCCCCTTCGACCTACGAACTTGTGAGCTGAGCTCCAGGCCACTTTAGCTTCGCAGTGCCGGTCGCACACGTAGTCGCGATAGATTCTTTCGCCTTCATTTTCATCTCCACCTCCATCGTATCGTAGCATCGTATTCAGGGACTGGCGTGGAGAAAAGGACATAGAGAGATTAAACCTCGCATCTGCCACTTTTTCGACGGAAGAGCATTTTGATCGTGTTGTGCTGGTTTCCGTCGTCGGTTGTGTTTCTCCAGCCATGTCGTCCCCAGTAGCAGAACTAGAGACTGGCCTCCAGGCCATGCTATTATTGAAGCCGCCAGGAGTTTCCGGATCCAGAATTCAAGCTCTCACCACCCTCTGCACAGCAAATGTCCAGGTAAGCACATAGCTCGACACTTGATTCTCTTAAGAGATTCGAAAGCTGACGCCACTCTCTTGCAGTCCGAGTCGGTCCTCGTCCAAAAACTATACACCCATTTCATGAGAGCCCCGGCATCCCACAAGCTTGGTGTGCTCTACGTTGTAGACAGTGTGACTCGAAAATGGACAGAACAAGCCAAAAATGCTGGACAGACCATAAACGTTTCTGCTGAAGACGGCACCTTTGCTGCTGGCGTTAATAGAGTAAAGGAATTATTGCCGAACTTGATGAATAACATTATTGCATCTTCTCCAGACAAAGATCAAAAGGTACGCCCAAGACTTGAGCTCAGTAGCCTCAGAAGGGCAGAAGCTACGCATATTCTGCCGCTGTTACTGTAGCACGAGATTATCCCTCTCCAAGATGTCCTATTTTATGCCCCCCCATTTCCACCATTACCATCATCATTTTTCTTTGCCTATCCTAACCTATGGTTCCCCCACTTACGCGTTGATTTTACGTTGTAGGACAGAATTAGAAAGTTGCTTGATATTTGGGAGAAAGCGCAGACATTCCCTCTCTCAATGCTTAACGACTTCAAGGAGAAATTGACTGCATCTATGCAAAGTAAGACACACCACTCTTCCTCGAGGCGATTATCCTTATTCTTAAATGGTTTTTATTTCTGTTCTGCTTCTAATCCTTCTAAACCACACTCAGACGAATCAACTACACCTCCAGGAAGCCCACCTGCAGATCTCCAGCGAGCCTTCGGCAGCACAATGCATCCGGGTGCACCCGCAACCCCGGCAGCTCCGGCTACCGCCACTTCGGCCCCCTCAATCCTACAGGCACTTGCTAGCCTTGCCCGTCAAAACGCCTCTACCTCTGCAGATAACTCGTACAGTGTATCCAATACACACCATAATGGGGCTCCAGCCGCAAACCAGACAGTCCCCTTCCCACACGTTCCTCAGCCTGTAAATGTGCCAGCAGCCAGCTTTGCATCGCAGCCGCCATATCAAGGAGCGAGTAATGGTGCTTATGCTCAGAGCTTTGCCAGTAATCAAACAAACCCAAACACATTTGCAGCCGCCCCTCCAGTAGTCCAGCCAGGTGGCCTCGACCCAGCTCTGCAGCAGCAGATCTTGTTGGTAAAGGCACTTGCAGACCAGGGCCTCACAACAGAGCAAATCCAGGCGGTCTTGGCTGTTGGTGCAGGAGGTTTGCCCCAAGCTCCCCAGCCCTTTGCGGCCCAGCAGCAATCTCAAAATCAGAATCAGAATGTACAGAGCGGTTGGAATGGTGCTGCTGCTTCCAGACCAGATGATTCACGTGACTATAATGGCTATCATGACCGCGAGGCTGTAAGATCGCCCCCAAATCGCTACCGTCAACGTTCTCGGTCCCGATCCCCGCCGCGTGCTTGGAATTCTCCAGCATCCCGTCGTCGCGACGAGTCAAATACGTATGACTTTGATAGAAATTCCCCAGCACGAAATCGTGGTGATGAACGTGGACGGGGAGGTGCAGGCCGTGGAGGTGCCGCCCGGGGTAACGACTATCGTCAACGTAGCCCTGCCCGTCGTGGACGCAGCCCCAGCCCACCGAGATCTAGAGGCGCCGGACAGAAGTGGATAGATCACGATTCTTCCATTCCTAAAGGAAGCATCAAAGGTAGAATCCAAATGTAGCTGCTCGCTTACTGGGTTTATTACTAACAAGTTATAGTCCTCAGCCGTACCCTGTTTGTTGGCGGTGTCACGTAAGTTAGGACTGGTCTGTTGCCCTTTGAGCTTAGCTAACTTTGACAGGACCTCTGACCAAGAATTGAGAAATGTCTTTGAAAATTATGGTCGGGTCCAGACATGCATTGTCAACAAGGAGAAGCGCCATGCTTTCGTTAAGATGATCAGCCGCGCAGACGCTGTGCGTGCAAAGGAGGCCATGGAGAAGAATAGGGCCCCGGATTCTCAGTTGAGAGTAAGTTCGGTAACTTGAATCTTGTCATAACCTGTTGCACTTGCTAACTTCCAACAGACAAGATGGGGTGTGGGATTCGGACCTCGCGACTGCAGCGACTACCAGACCGGTGTCAGCGTCATTCCTATTAGCAAGCTCACGGACGCTGATCGGAAGTGGATGCTTAGTGCAGAATATGGTGGCAGTGGTGGAATGCCTATTGAGTCCGGAATGGTTGTCGAGGAACCTGATATCGAAATTGGCCAAGGTGTCTCTTCCAAGGCCATCAGTCGCCGAATGCAAACCGATAAGGGTGGCAACAATGGCCCGAAGTCAAGTCGGGATCGTGAAGAGGAAGAAAACGCCCCTCGCTTCCGCCGGGATAACAGAGACCATCGACGAGATGATGACCACCGAGGAAACCGTAGGGATAGAGATCAAGCTGTCAGCGCTCCACCAAGTATGCCTGCTGTCCCACCATTCTCAATGGCTGGACTCCCGTTTCCATTCCCAACTCAGGCCAATGGCTTGCCAATGTTCCCTCCTGGTTTCGTATTCCCAGGTCAAGCAACCGCGCAGCCACAACAACCACCACCTCCGGGCCACCGCACTTGAGAACATCAACCAGTTGTCTTCTTCGAATGTCAACTTGGTCCTCTTGATGACTGATCACTCATCTTCTTTTGGTCACTTCCGCATTGCGACGGCGTTATTGGACTCAGGTCACGGTAATTAGGAGATGGATATTCCTCCATGATTCTCTCGATACTCGGCATAATGTCTCTTCTCATCTTGGAAGATCTGAGACTGAAAATAATTTGTTCTTCTCCCCCTTTCCTGCATGGCGACGGTGTTTTGGCGTACATTGCATTCCCGAGGGAGCATGCCCGTACGACTGAATCACTTTCAGCGATCCCGAGCATGCAGCACAAATAAGGCCCCCTCCCTACTAAAACATCAATATCATGGCTCTTTGAATTTGGCGGGCTTAGTCCTTGAGGACTTTGCTCTGCGTCTTCTCCCAGTCACCTTCCTGTATCCTAAAAAAATTGCATCAAACAACTGCTCTATTCCAAATCGCCGTGACTGCCTGTGACCCTGCAACCCCCCGACAAACCTGACTCCGGGTCTGCAACTCGACTCCTAGAGCATCTCTAACCAAATTCCCAGACTACCAGGACCCAACTTTACAAAGACTGAGACTAACTCAGCTAAACACCCATTTCAACCCAACTCTCGGAAAGGGACCTTCCTTGCATGTTTTAACATCCCCAGACCAATCTCGACCTCTCGACACTCAACCCCGTGCCAAATTGCTTTGTCCAGCCCGTCCTACTTTCCTTCCCAAATTCCCATCAGATCCAGCGAAAAAATTTCTTCGCGCATTCCTTTTCGCAACCCCCACCCCGGCGCACACCATGCAACCTGCCCGCATCTCCAAAGCAGAGAAAATGACGCAGCGATGTTCGTGGCATCCTATCCCCATGGCAAGTTGGATAAAACCTACCCATGCCGTTACAAAATCGAAGTCACTCCCGTGACATCTCTATATACATTCGCAGGATATGCGTCGTTGAGTTGATATCATGAGATGTATCTCCGTTATACCTGTTAGGAAATGAGAAGGAGGGATTAGAGCTGTTATACATGTAGTGGGGAACAGGGCGGGGATAAAAGCTTCTCGATCTGGTTTCACGGCAGTCTATCATATGCAAGCGATAGATGCCGCAATGCTCCTACATGAAAGTCATAGGCTGTTTCGGCATTTGTTGACTTCTGAGGCTTTCCAGACTTGTAATCTCAAGAAGGGGTTTCTGTCTTGTTCAGAGGGTAGACCTAGATAGCGGCTGGATGACAAGTGACAGTGTGGGTGTGTGATTGAAATGCCTAAATGGGTTTGGGGATTGGGGCTTGGGAAAAGATGGTTTGTTTGTTTGTTCATCCCATTTGAATTATTCCCATCTATTTACATATAGTCGTACATCTTTACTTGGAAGTAAGACCTGCTCAATTCATCATCCTATTAGTCGTCTATCGTAATGACAGCCTTCGACTGTCTCATATTACCAAAAATGGCAAACTGCGGCGTCGGTTCCCTTTTAAACCTATAATCAAAATCAAAATCTACACCCTCTTTCTCCAAAGCCAAATCCAAAGCCTCATTCCTCGCGTGCAAAGCCAAATCAGAGCATTGCATTATGGGCAGCTCTGAAAAGCCGATTTTGTTTATCTTCTTTCGCACGTTCTGGTATTGTTGCTTTGCTTCGAATTCGGGCAGGAGCGGCTTCGAGATATCGCCGTCTTGATGTGCCTCCGGTCGATATAATTTTGTCTCGGCATAGTTAGGGCCTTGGACAGCGCCGATAGCAGGATCTGGATGCAGCATCAATCGCCCCTCTTCTAAAAATTCCAGGGATAGCTCTTGTGCAGACTTCTCTAGACTTTCCATTGTATAGCTTTCGCCTCCAGATTGCAAAGGAGGAGGTGGTTCTGGGTGAGGTATAATGATTTTCGGACGCTTCGCAAAAACAGGACTGAAGGTGGGCTTTTCGTCTGTTTCGGACGATTCTTCTTCTTCGTCAAGGTCGCTGTCATCGTATGCTAGGAGGTGCACCTTTCCGGTGGCATCTCCGACTAATAGCTTTGAATAGTCTCGCGAAAAAGCACCGACACTAATCCCTCCGGAGACCTCAAGCACATGCCGAACTAACGCGTTCCCTGGAGCTTCGTGGATATTCCAGGCTTTTACTTTGCCATCTGATGACCCTGTATAGAAGCGCTGAGAAGACCGACCCCATGAAGCAAACTTTACTCCTTCATCACCAATTTCGCGAGGCAGGTCTGGCAATGGGTTATCAAGCGAATCTTTAGATGCGGTCAGTATAAATCCTCTAAAATGTGAAGCTTGAACTTACCGCCGTGATTTAGAAGATGAATTGGTCTTTCATTGTGACGGGCAGTATCCCATACGTAGGTATTGCCGTCTGTACAGCTAGCAGTAACAAACGAATGAATATCGCTGTTAGGCCTTGAAAGTATTAGTTAATTCTCGTATAAAAGGCATCATAGAGCTTACATCATAGTTAACTCGTTGATATCAAGTGCAGGGCAGTCTAATGTTTTAAGATGAAAGAAAGCACCAAGCCCCTTTCGAGCAAAAAGCCTAATTTGCGTTCGGGTGTCTGATTCGAAATTTCCCGTCGGAGACGTGGCGGCTATAAAGAAGGGCTGTGTAGGATGCCACATTACTTCGAACACATTTTGTGAGTGTGCGGACGATATAGCAACTCTTGACATGTCTTTGATATCCCAAATACATATCTCGCCGGTGTTTCGCTTCTCCTCGGGGATATCAATATCGTGTCCAGTTATACTTCGCGGCGAGTATCCTACGAGCAAGTAGTTGGCTACGATAGGGGCTTTCCCCCATTGTATAGTAGCAGGAAAGTATGCCCACGTGTCCCTTCTCCGGAGTTCTTGAGCCTGCTCTCGAGCTCTCTCGCCACTATAAGTATCGTAGGGCGTATTAGGAATGTCCACTTCATCAAAATTGTAAACGCGAATTGCATTATTACACACGTCTGCAGCAGTTGCAACATAGTCGTGATGCTCTGAAGTAACGACGAAATTGACCTTATCTTCATGTACCCAGGTTGCACGCAAATCCAAAGTCGAGCCATAGTCTGAGACAGACCATACTTTTACTGTCTTATCAAAGCTCGCTGTAAACGTGAAACCATTTACCTCATTATGGGAGGAAGAAACAACAGATGTATATAGCCACGGGTCTTGGGTCCGCCGCATTGACTCTAGCGCGTTCTCTGCATTCTCTGCGGACCCTATTAGAGGCCGGACGATTCGATGGTCCGGAATTGCCTTGAGTGTATTATAAGTTAACGATCCAACCCCAAGGTTCCCTGGTTTGTTGTACTGCATATTATACGAGTCGGAATGGGCAACAGCACCACATATAAATGTATCTTGAGAAGTCCAGCTAATTGCAGCAATGTCCCCACAACAGTCGGTCCACTCACTTACGCAAGTGAGAGCATCTTCGAGATGGCTTGTAACTTTCTCCTTAAATGATCCCTGGCCAGTATTGAAATTTGGAGGGGCTAGTCCTAGGAATTCGCGGGAACTTAACTGCGAAAGAATTGACGGGCGAAGACGGCTAATAGGTTGAGCTTTGGGTTCAACCCACTGATCCGTAGGCCAATTACGGACGTATGAAGCAGCAGATGTCTGAGGGTATGAAGTTCCTGACCCAATTAAGACGACTGGTTTTCTAGTGGACCGCCTTCTGGGCGCTGGCTGGAGTGTATTATGTCGAGTCTTTTGGCGACTGGAGCGAGTTTGCAAGTTACTATCCACGGAATTCCCTACATCCAAAGCGTCATGGCTGAAGGAAGTTGCGGGAGAAGACGAATAGTTCCGCGAGTTTGTGCTCATTGAAGTCTGCTTAGGTAGTATAGGAGGATTTTCGAATATACCGCCGGCAGCTTCCGAAGCGGTGGAATTGCTGCGAGTAGAATTCTGCCGCGGACATTGATTTTTAGAAGCCATTTCCTTAGATTTGAAGGCACTGATCGAGGTGTTATACTGACTATGAAAATCTCTCTCGCATATTGATCTACCATAGTCTTTGCTCGGCGTGCCAGCTCATTCTCGTATGCCATGCCTAGCTTTAAACCATTGGCTACGAAGTTCTTTATAAAGCCGGGGTCTTTCACAAGGAATCCTGCTGTCTAAAGAAAGTTAGCATGTATGCAAAATAGTCAAACACATTCTTACCTTTTCGCCAACCTCCGCTCTTTCTTCATCTGACAGACCTTGTTGGCATTGTGCAACTGCCACTTTAATGTGTGGAAAAACCTGCCGCTTAAGCACAAGGTTAATTTGCAACTCGTTGTTTTGAGCAGCTTGGCTTGTGGCCCTCCTGATGCTCTGTGGTACCCCTCCATGAGTCTTGCGCCTCTTCGCGGGATTCTCCACGTTTACTGCGCTACTCCAACTTGCATTTCCCGTAGGCAGTTCACGCCTTCGTCCCTCGGTCCTGTAGGCTATTGGGGTATTCCGCAACCTGTTTCCGGAATCGGAATCGGAACCGTACGGCCCAGGCAAACCATGGTTGGAATGCGGTAGGGCGTCGAGCATTTGCGAAGCTGACAACCTCGAAAACGTCTGTAGCGCCTGATCGCTAGAATCGTCGTCACTCAAGGTGAGGTCAATAAAACCCGGGTCGGGAAGGTTTCTATGGTCTGTCAGCACTCGTATTCTAGTAGCGCGAAGTCGCGCAGTCACTTACGCGCCTCTCGACATGATAGCGAAGAAAGAGAACTAGCGCAACCAGAGCTAAACCTTACTCGCATGGTCAGGTCACAGGAAAAGGTTGGAATGTGATAATGGCAATGTGTAGCGTATTATTCATGCGAAGTGGTGTGACAGTTGTTGTGGGTGCTGCTATGAGGTAGGTGAAGGTGAGGTGCAGTACTGTACGGAAAGGGAAAGTTGAACGCGAGCACAGACCACCCGTGACTTACAGCCTCGTCTATTCACTGGTGCTGGGCCTGGCCTGGACCTGGCCTGTCCTGTATTGTTCTACCGGTACCTTACACACTGTCATGCTTTTATGAGAAGCTTGACAAGCTGGTCTGAAAAGAACAAAACCACAGAAAATGGTATACTCCCAGCTCTCGCGCATCAAGGGTAAAAGTTCCTGCCGTTTATGCTACATACGTGGGTTGAAGGGTTCTCCGTAACTGCCCCGTTGTGCCCCCCATTCACCTGGGAACGCGAGGCTGAGTCTGAGTGTTTGCAAAAGCGCTTCTCTTCGAAAAAGCCTCTGACTATCAACAACTCCTCGATTTTAGGCATCTAGACACCGAGTCAAGTTTATGAGGTACCCTATCTACATGTCTGCGAGCAGCCCGCTAAAGGATTTTGGATTGCACTACCGGTAAGTCACTGTTGGGGTTCAATCCCACTTCTTAGAACTACGACTCAGACTCTGGCTATGCATAAACAAGGTATGCCAATGTCCAGCTTACCTCCGTCATTCAGAGACGCAGTTATAGTCACGCGCGAACTTGGGATTCGGTATCTTTGGATCGATTCGCTTTGCATCGTACAAGACGATCTTGATGACTGGAGAAAAGAGTCTGCTCAAATGGACAGAATATATGGCATGTCGTTCCTCACTATTATTGCTGCTGGAGCAAGTCATAGTCAGGGTGGGTGTTTCGTCCCACGAGCTATTCGATTCCCACCAGTTGCAGTTGAATTACATCCAGCAGACAGTCCAGGCCCCTTTTTTGTAAGGGAATATATTTCAGTCTTTAATCTTTCCAGAGATGATCATAGTCGAGAGCCTATCGATCGTCGTGGGTGGTGCTTCCAAGAAAGCGTCCTCCCAAAACGTACATTATCATACGGCACAAAAATGATGACTTGGCGGTGCCAGATGGGCTCATTTTCAGAGCAAGGAAACCACAAGACTGAACCATGGACACTCTATCATGAGACGGAACTATGTTCATACGGTTACTCAAGATGGGAGTTTATTGTGCAAGAATACACCTGAAGATCTCTTACGTACGAGAAAGACAAACTGATTGCTCTCGCTGAAGTTGCACAGGAACTGTCTTGAATTTGGAAAGACACCTACCTTGTTGGGATATGGAGAGGAGATGTTAATCGGCAGTTGCTTCGGGCAAAAGACGGAATCCTAGATCGTATCACAGGATCCGAGATAAAGGCTACTCGCCCTACACAATTTCGTGCTCCATCTTGGTCTTGGGCTGCCATCAACGGGCCCATTTTGTTTCGTGCCAACTAGATGCAAGAGTACAAATCACTAGCGGAGTTGATAGATACTGAAGTAATTATCCTAGGGAACACATCATTCGGAGAGGTTTCGAGCGGAGTCTTGAAGCTCAGAAGTACTATGGAGAGAGTTAAGGGGCAATGGAACTTTACTGATAGGCACCCTTCCGTCGCGAAAGTCACTTCAAGCACCACACCTGAGTCTTATACCACGTGCTTCCTCGATATCCCAGAGGAGGGAGACTGGGCTTCCACTGAACTATGGTGCTTGAGATTAGTATCGACGCTCTCTGAACCCGATTGAATTGAGTAGGATCCTAATATTCGAGTTTTGAATACGTACGGGCTGCTTTTAGTTGCGACAGGTAAAGCAGATGAAGAATATATCCGTGTAGGCATCGCGAAATTAGACTTTGAGGCTCCGGGGGCACAGAAGTCAAGACTATAACATTAGTCTAAGGTTATGGGGTTCGTGTATGAGGGGATGAAGAGGGAGGTGTATTGGTATGATGGTGGATGGCATGATTTTCTCATGTTTTCGTTTCTGGAGAATGAATAGTGGGGGAGAGCGCGGGAGAAAAATTGGGAATTCCGATTAACCTTGGACCTGTCCTCGAAGAGCCCTTTTTCTGGCGCAAGAGGGGCCTTTTCGGGTCCTTTGTTAAAAATTGGTTGGTTCTAGTAAACGTTTCAGATAAACCTGAGCCAGCCCTGAGCCGAGCAAAAGCATAAGCGGCACTGTTTAAATAAGGCATTGGGTTGGGAAGTGCAAACATTACTGTCGTCAAATAACAGATATAATATACAGATATATTATCTAACAGTTAAAAGAATCAGTACCGAAGTATCTTCCAGAACGACATACGATCTAACATTAGCAGCCATATACCTCTAAAGCCCAACCGCGTATCCAAGTCCCGGCTTCCTTGACTCTAGCACTTTCATAGTCTGCTCAAACACTTTCTTTTGTGCCCTGATGCCCACATCCGTATAAATCCACGATTCAACATCTTGATTCTGCCCATCAGACATATACTCTCCGTGAGAAGTAGGTCCGGCAGATGCGCCGAGTACGAGTGTCCGAGAACCCACTTCTGTTGTCCTTCCTATTATCTTGTATATGATGGAGCCTATAATTCTAGCCGCGAGTGGTTTTTCGTTGCGGGTAGCAAGAGTAGAAAAACAGAGGCCTGGATTCACCAGATTGACAATCACTGATGGAGAGGGTGGATTTTTAGCATTGATGCGCGATACAAACTCTCGAACGAAGAGGATTTGCATAAGCTTGCTGATTTCGTATCTATTCATCGGAAAGAGTGCCGTCAGTCTTAATGCTCTTAAAAGGCAAGATAGTAAAGCCAATAAAGAACTATCCTGGAGTAACTTACGAACTTTGGCCGTTATAAAACTTCTCATCATTCAAACTTTCGAAGATATCTGGGGTATTGATTTGTGGAAACTTGGCTAGGTGATGAGCTTCCGAAGTTACAATCGTCAGATGTGGTAGTGATTTAGCGGATTTGGCAGTTTCCGTTAACTTTGGCAAAAGCAATAACGCGAGCAAGAACGTGTTGCTAACATTGACTTGCATCGTCTGCTCTATTCCCTCTGAGACAGCATAGGTCTTGCTGTTGATTCCTGCATTTTGTACCAGCACGTCGACACGAGGGAGCTCTTTGTTGACGCGCTCGGCAAAAGCAACTGTTGATGCCGTGCTAGTGAGATCTAGATCCCAAACTTCGATGGCATCGGCTTCATTGCGGTGTTTGACGGTTTGGAGAATGTCCTCCTTTGCCGTCTGGCCTTTAGAGACAGTTCGAACTGCGATGATCAACCTCGCACAGTTCAGCCTGTAGAAATGGCGTGCTGCTTCTAAACCAAGGCCGACATTGGCACCGGTGATGATAACAGTTTGATCGGCGAATGATTGGGTTGGTAATTGTGGTGTACAGAAAAGTTGGGAGTGAAGGAAGAGTCGTAAGAAAGGGCCAAATTTAGGTTGGATAGGAAATTCTTCAGACATGTTGGATGATTCTGCAGAAGAACAGACAGATGAGGAGAGAAAGGTTATTTAATAAGGAGAAGAAAGTAAAGACAGAAGAAGTAGTTATATATCTTCTAGCGTTAAGAGTTTCGTGACAAACACCACAAAGAAAGGTAATTTCCACGCTGCTTCATTGGGACCAGGTCAGGGTCAGGGTACCACTCTCTGCAATTTCTACTAACCAAACACTCTACTACCTTTCTCAATTGCGTATAACTTAGCAGAATGATTTGCGGAGAGGTCCAAAACTAGATAGCCTGCGCATACTGTATGTGTATGCTGCTGCCGCTTGAGGTTTGACAATGACCAGCGGGGACTAGCCTAAAGCGGATAGCGCCCGCAGAATATCGTTCCATCCCTTATTTGCACTACCCCTTTCAACTCCATAGAAGACAGCGAAACTCTCCGAAACTCTATAGTTATGTGCATTTATGGCCATGGTCTCGGAATCAAAAGCATGCCGTTCTTGCGCAATGGCAAAGCGCCGGTGTGGAAAGCAGACACCACATTGCCTGCGATGTAGAACACGGGGCATTGAATGTATATACCCCCCAACGAAACCGAATTCCTTTGTTCTTTGCCGAGAGGACACACCCTCTGTCGAGGCCGAATCCTCTCCTGACAGAAATGTCCAATTGTCCGCAAACGCTTCGTGCCTGCAGACTGATGGAGCGGGTGATACCACGCTGTCTTTAAGCTTGGGCCTAGATTTCCCTGGGCTCTCTAATACTCTATTCGACAACCAGTTGGCTTCAAGCTGGTTTGATTCTGTAGAGACCTGGCAGGTTCGTTTTCCCACGGCGGATCAAAGCTCATTATCAATTCCAGACCTTAAGCGCTTTATCGCAAGGATTTTCCGATGGCTGGCCGAATGGGTTGAGAAGGGTAGCAATCCTTTTATACATGCAACGCTATATCGAACTCGATTTCCCCGTTGTATCCAGGATGCATATACGACTCTATCATGTTACTTTCACAGGACTGCATCAAATGAGCAGATGGCTTTTCGAATAATCGAGGACCGAGCCAAAGATTTGTTAGCAGAATATGGCATTCTAATCGTAGACCCATCTAACAATATCACGACTTCAATCCATCTTGACCCCTTTGAACATGTAGCTCGGGTTCACGCCTTGTTGGTCTACCAAATCCTCGGCCTCTACGATGGTGACATTCGGCTACGCCATCTTTCAGAGACTTACATGCCTGTGCTAAACAGCTGGATACAAGAGATGGTTCATCATGCTAGTCACAACACATGCTTAGGTGGCTACGTTTTCTCATCAGCTCACGAGCAAACACTTGACAGTTTCAGTCCATCCTACAGGTCGCAGGAGGAGAGTCTTCTTTGGCACTCGTGGATACTTACTGAGAGCGCACGACGTACTTGGGTCGTGAGCTCTGGTATCCAAGCAGTCTTCTTGGCGCTTCAGCAGAGAGGTGGGATCCCTTGTCAAGGTGGAATGATGGTTACAACGCGCCAGGGAGTCTGGGAAGCGCAATCCGCAGTAGCTTGGGAGAAATTATGCTTGGAGATTGATGTGGGATTAATGCAGATGGCCGAGGTCAATAGGTTATTTACGGACTTTGGACCGAATGATATCGATGATTTTACGAAGGCAGCCTTGGAGGTTGCTTTTGGTAAAGAGAAAATGGAGAGATGGGGTGTTCAGAATGAAGAGTTGTAAATCGTAAATGACGTGGGAGAGACTAGAAGCGCCACGAAAATAAAAACAGAAACAAAAACAGAAAAGTCAAAGAGTTAACAACGCCTCCGATTTCTTCTTCTGTATATTGTGGACGCGAAGCACGACTCTTAGCAGCCTTGTTCTTAGAAGATTCCGTACTAGGGAACCAAATCTCGCCCCGCAACATTGAACCCTGAAATCGCATGGATCTCTTCCTTATCTTTACTCTAGAAGTAAAAATAACTGTATTATTACAGTATCAACCTGATAGGGTTTTGATAGGATTTTCCCCGTTATGACAGACACGTTGCAGCCGTAGGAAGATTGGGTGACAACACCTTGTAGATCTAGCAGATGCTGTATTTACTTCGGGTAAGTTATCCGAAACTTCCTTCAAGCAGAAAGCTAGATCGATCATCGGTAGTAAGGCCTTAAACTGAATTTCACTTTCGAGTTAGCAAATTCGGAGGTAGTGCAGTCGTTTAATAACGACAAAGCCTATGCTACTCCTTCCTAGCAATTCGAACCAAAGTCTACCACCGTAAAAAGTACATCCAACCCAGACTAAGTTTAATAACTTAACGAGCAGTATACCCACCATCAACCGGCAGATTAACACCCGTCACCCAACTCGCATCCTCGCTCGCAAGCACAACCGCTATCTTCGCAATATCGCTCGGCACGCCTGGTCCCCCGAACGGATGCCGTTCCTCTAGCACCTCAAGAGGCGTCATGTGCGTAGTTGTCTCTTCGAAAATCGCCGTCCTGGTATCTGAAATATCCCACATAGCAAAATCAACTTGCTGCTTGATCTTGACGATATAAGGGAAAAGAAAGGAAGGGGTATGTACAGCCGGGACATATGGCATTCACGTGAATCCGATGTTTGGCGTAATCCAACGCAACCTGTCTCGTTAAGCTCGTCACGGCTCCTTTGGAAGCACAGTAACTCGCTTCGATCATCAGCTCTTTTTCACACACACACCCTCTCTTTCTAAACTGAAGCTCAAGTCCCAATCCTCGAAATCAAATTAACCAAACTCACAGTTCTCCGGCCCACCCACGAGCCCCTTAATAGAAGATATATTCACAATCCATCCCCTATCACCCGACTCATGAGGAGCCTGTTCCAGCATCTGAGCAGTAGCGTACTTGCAGCCCAGGAACACCGATTTGGCGTTCACGGCGAGCGTGGTATCCCACGTTGACTCGGATGTCAGGTGGATGGGTTGTGGATTCCTGGACTCGAGTGCTATGCCTGCATTATTCACCATTCTTCCATCACTTCACATCAGCACAAGAAACGTACTCAGTACTCCCCTCCCTTTCTCCTAGAAAACTTAGAACCAAACACCGCGCCCCTAAAAAGGAAAAAGGGAAAAGGGGGGTTGGGAGAGAGAAACTCACATATCCAATCTCCCAAACGCCTTCACAGCCTCAGTAACAACCCCATCCACATCCACCGCCTTCGACACATCTGCTTCCACAAACACTGATCTCCCGCCTAGCTTCCGGATTAGTTCGTGTGTGGCAGCATTCGCTTCGCTGGCTACGAGGGCGTTGGCGGAAGGCTTCAGGTCGGTGCAGATTACGGAGGCGCCTTCTTTGGCGTAGAGGAGGGAGATGGCACGGCCGAGGCCGGAGGAGGAGCCGGTTACTATTGCAACTTTGTTCAGGAGTCTTGATGCCATGGTATGGTTGATGGGACTTTTTGTTCTTTAAAGAGTATGGATTTGGAGACGAAATTGAAGATAAAGAAGGAGGTATGTTGAATGTCCGGTGAGTTTGCTTGAAAGAGCTGTTTGGGGGAATGTGGATATGGATATAGATAGAGAGGGGGTAGTGGAACGTTGCCAGCAAAGAAGGTTTATGTGGGTTATCATAGCAGGTGTGCCGAGACCCGCAAGACTCTTCTATGCGTAGCAAGCAGAACTTACTTAGATATGCGAATAAAGTAAAAGAGAATATAGAAAACTTTGTGTCTATTAATCTACCATTCTAAACCTCCTATATTGTATAGGTTCTAAGTCCAACGCCATGTTTGCAATATATGCCCAGACCGTCTAATTCGGCAGCGGCTCCGTACTAGTAATATCATGCGAATGAGCACCAACTGGTCTCACGCCCTTATCTCTCCCCTCTTCCCCAACTTCCGTCATATGAGCCGCATCCTCATTCGATCCCTCATCAAACGTAAACCTCCGAAACTCACATGTCTTCCACGCCGTACCTATAATATAATATAATCCTGATCAGCTGACCTCTTTCTCATTCATCAAACGATTCATCATCGCCTTCATACAGTACACACCTCTAGGAACAACCAACCCCCTCCAATCTTCCGTCAGGTAATGCAGGAAAGCGCCATGCGTAACAAGCGCAATATTCTCTTCCGGACGTTTCCACAGCCAGCATCTCAGCGCCGCGGCACGCTTCTGCACGGCTTCAAGACTTGCTTCATATTCTCCTTTCTACATCACACATACAAATACACATTAGCAAACATCCATCCGTTCGTTCATTCATTCATTCAACTTCCTTCCCAAACTTATCGCATAGGATGGGATATTGTTTCCATACCTTGGAATTCCACCCCTCCTCCAAAAGCGAAAAGTCAATCCGACCCGCATCAAACCCATACTCCTCCTCCTCGAAGATCTCAGCCAGCGCGCCCTTGAGATCTGCAGCGTCGGTGCCGGTATCGCACGGCTTGTCGCTGATCTCCTGTGCTTGCGGGACGAGCAAGAAGGGGACTTCTTTTCTCTGCAGGACGCCTCTGAGGCCCAGGACAGCGGTCTGCGCATACAAACGGTCGATGTTAGTAGGTGGGTATGAGAGGGGTGAAGTTGGTTTTGATGGGTGGTAAAGGGTGACTGACCTGCACGGTGCGGCAAAGCGGAGAGGCCATGACGATGTCGACGTCTTTGTGGAACGAGAAGCTTTGTCGGAGGTCTAGACATTGGACTTTGCCCGTCGGCGTTAGGTGGGGGTCTTTGACGAATGAGTTGCCCTGTTGTTGGTGCTGTTAGTTTTGTCTGTGGGTGGATATAGAAGGATAACAGCAGGGCTTCATGTAAAACATTCTTGCGCCTACTAGCCTACCGCTGAGGTTTTGCGGGGTGGCGGGGTATCAGATTGTATTATACAGTCCGTACCTGGGGTTGTGCCTCAGAGATGTTGTGGGCTCCTTGTCCATGGCGGATAAGGTACAGAGTCTTCACCATCACGGAAGCGTGTTAAGATCGTGCAGGAGAGCTGAGAGGTTCTAGTCGAGGTTGCTAAACGTAATGTAATGTACCTGGACCTACAACTGTTTTTGCTTCCTGGAGGTAGGTAGGTATGTCTGAGAAAGAAAAAGAAAGAACCACTCGGGAGACCTGCAGGAATGAATGCACGAGAGAATTAGCGTAGATTCACGGCAAAGTTTCCTTGATATTGTTGCGTTACTGACAGCGGACTTGACTGGCTAACATTCATTATTATTAACAAGTGTTAGATATACAATGATAAATACTTCTGAATTATACTTATATAGACAGCTTTGGAATAATCTAGCCAAGTCTCTTTTACGTAACAGTGCATGTTGCCTATGCCGATACGGATTGGGAAATAACTATTCATCTTTACTCTCAAAAGAGTGTTAGTCTATAAATATAAGGAGGTAAACAAATATCTACTCAATAAATGGTCAATCCTCCCTTGATCCCAATAATCCAAAAGCTCTTCCAACACCGCAACTCCATGTCCAGAAAATTATAGAAGCCAAACCCGCAGCTAGGCTCTTGATCAGGGGGGTATCATTCAATTCAAACCACTGCTACAAGCTATCAGCCATAGCCCTAATAACAGCCTTCTTCTTCTCCAGCTCCGCTTCCAGACTCGCTACTCTCAACCTCAACTCCTCAATCTTCTCATCCTTCGACTTCAACGCCACCCTCGAGATATCCCTCCCCTTCTCAACCCCGGACAGCTTCGCACCAAACTTATCACACATAACCTGCACCTTCGAGAATATCTGCGCATCCACCTTCCCCTTCAATACCTCCATCACATCATCCGTAATCGCATACCCCGTCTTCCCCATCTCCGCGCGCCTCTCGACTGTTTCCTCGGGCGACGCAGAAGGCGTTTGTATTTCCCCACTCTCCCTGTTTGTAAAACCCCGCGTGACAGGCGTCGGCAGCCCCGCTCTCATGCCTGCCCCCGGCGTCGCAAACTCCCCGCTCTTGACAGCCTTTCGCGGAGTCTGTGGCGCAGGCACCGGCACAGGCGTCGACGAAGTCTGCGAGGCGTTGTTTTCCATCTCCGCCGCCTCCTCGGGCGAGACGTCGAAGCCGCCAAAGTCGCTATCAGACCCCTCGTCCAGCTCGTCATATTTCCGCTTGTTCTTGTTGTATCTGGCTGCAGAAGGGGTGGCGGGAGGTGTTGGGGAGGGTTCGTTGTAATGGTGTTCTGGGGCAGAGGGATGCGCGTCTTCTCCTTCTCGTTGCTTGGCTTGGTCTTCAAAGAGGAAGAACTTGCAGTTGTCGTCGCGCTTGCTGTGTTTCCTGCAGGTGTAGAACCAGCGGCCTTTGTTGGGTGTGTCTTGCTTCACCTGGCGGCGGGAGGCGGGTTGACGGGGATCGCAGTTGCCTGTGGGCTGTTAGAATTCATGCCCAAGGTGGTACTTGAGGGCCCTACTTACAGAGCCATGTGCCGTCTTTGAATAAGCCTTTGGTGGGCCTGGTCGTTGTCGCCCTGTTGGTCTTGCTCGGAGTATGAAACATGGCGAGTCTTGAGAAGATGTAGCAAGAGCGGAGAGGGTGTGATGCCAGTACAATATGACCGCGCGCAAGAAGCTGTTCAGCGATTGGCAAGAGAGGGTTCTTGGGTGAGTACGCCGAAGCTCCTTTATCAGGCCACACGTTGCAGAATGAAGCTTCTCGTATATCGTCAAGCAACTGTATTGCGAATAATGTGTATTTTACGATGTCGCACGATGGGTATAATCTTCGTTGTAGATCTCGCTGTGTTGTTGTTATAAAGTATGTCAGCCTGATGTTTCCCAACCCCCTCCCCCTCAGATGAGGCTTATCGCAATCGGTTGCCAGCCCAGCCCAGCCACCGCAATACGGGAAGTGGACGGCGCGGCGTCCACCCTCTCGCTTAGCCATCTTCCCCCCTTTTCACAAGAGTTGATAGAGAGCTAACCTATAAAGACTTTCATGAACCATAATACATTTGATATCAATAATAGTTTACGTTGACATGGAAGATTATGCGCTATGTGAGATGTGTCGATTGGTAACGGTAACAGCAATGAAGTCACCGGGAGGATTCGTGCACTACAGCAACGTTTTTCAGGTACTTCTCAAGGCACATGAATGTCGCCTATGTTCCCTAATGTTTGCTGCGCTCAAGGAACATCCGCGCAACATTACAAAACTCAAAAGTATCTTGGATGCAAAGCCATGGCGTTTATAGATCCTCCTACCTGGACTGTGAGACTTTGGTTAGGAGATCTTACAGAATGGAAGTTTGGTATTGAAGTTGATGTGGATAATGGGGAAGAGGTAGAGGGACTATACTTCCCTGATCTCGGGTTTGTCATCGTTGTAGTCACATGTTTTAGTAGTAACTTTCCAGAAGATGAATGGAAAGTCTCAGAAGTCAAGGATGGGGAAAACATAATGCACGGAACTATTGAGGTGTGCGATCAGATGGGTATGCTCTCTCATTTTGTGTTTCGGACATTATACATTAACCCATGATAGTATTGCCCTCGTTGAACAGTCCTAAGAGGCTGTCAGCATTATCATCCTCAAACATTAGCTTTTCGATTATTCGCGACTGGATAGAAGAATGTAACGCATCGCATGATAAGTGCAAGATGATAACAGAGGGCATTTCGGCTGGATTCCTTCCACCACGCCTCATCGACGTTGGCCCATATGATGGATCACGACAGCCTTTCCTTGCGTAGTGAGCGAAGATCTTGAAGGAGAACAACATGATTTACGGTATACTGCTTTAAGTTATTGTTGGGGTAAACGCGGAACGTTCTGGACGACTGGCTCTAATATCTCTGAAAGAAGAGAGGAAATTGCCCTGAATAATTTTCCTGGAACAATCCGAGACGCCGTCCTAATTACACGAAAACTGGGTATCCAGTACCTCTAGGTCGCTCTCTGTATTTTGCAGGGTGGAGACAACGACCAAAAAGCTCGGAATGATTGGGAGCAGCACTCCCTTATCATGGGTGATATCTATGGCTATGCGTTTGTTACTTTGGGAGCTGCAGCGGCAATGCATGCTGATTCTGGGATTTTTCATGAGAGAAAACTTCCACAGTACTGCCGAATTCCTCTGGATACCGAAAATGAGACCGAATCCATCGATCTTTGCTCTGGCGAGTACGGCAACTCCGATATTTCCCAAAAGATGCAGCCCCTCTACAAACGCTCTTGGGCGTTCCAGGAAAAGCGCTCTCTAAAAGATTTCTTGCGTACCAGACAGGTCATATCTATTGGTGGTGTCCCGAGGAATCAGTCATAGAGGACGGGACGCGTGTTTCATTATATTCTGATACTTTAAGTGCATATTCCATGGAGAATTGGAACTCCTCTACTTGGCGAAGACTTGTAGAAAAGTACAGCAAAACAGAAGCCACTTTTGAGAAGGATAAATTACCAGCTTTGAGTGGGTTGGCCAAAACCATCCAAGAAATGAGTAAGGATAAATACGTGGCCGGTCTAAGGACGAATACGATACTCGACGGCCTTCTATGGACGACTCAGAAGCGCTCTTTCGTTCATCGACCAAAGAAATACAGGGCGCCTTCTTGGTCATGGGCTGCATTAAACGGAGAAGTTGCATGGTTGCGGCCCGTGACGGCTGATCCATATGATGACGAATCCTAGAAGTTTGAAGTGCAGTATATCGCCCGCTTTGTCGATGACCACATCACGATTTCAGGGTCCAATCCCTATGGTGAGGTAGCTTGTGGATATATCTCGATCTACGGACTTTTAAAGAGCCTGGACGAGAACGAATTACAAGAATCCGGTAACACTAAAAGTCGAATCCGCATTTCCCCAGATACAACAGACTTACTCACTGAACCGTATACTGGAAACACTTCTATATCACCAGCCGGACTCGGTTTGTTCATAATGCCGATAAGAGAAGCATATTCTGGATGTCTGGGGCTTGTTCTTCGATATAACCATACCAACAGGCTTTCGTACAGAAGAGTTGGTGTATTCGAGATATCGTCCTGGCGAAGAGATGGCTCATCCTGGTGGTTTGATGGGTGTGAGGAGCAAACCATCGATATTGAGTAGATAATATAAGTAAACATTTTCCCGTGGTCATAAAATTCTAAACTCAGCATTATGATCTACCACTAAAGATTGAGCCCCTAAATGTCAAGTAGCGTAACTATACATTTTGGTTCTCATTTGCATCGAACTTGATGGCCCTCCATATCTTAAGTTATTATATGCCCTTCCTCGACTCTTATATAATAAGATGATCAATTGCTCATTCGTTATTTTACTGACTTGTCTGGCTCCGATAAAGTTAATTTTGCCCGTTACTAACATAGGTTGTTTACTAGGCAGAATGGGTCAAGACTGGAATGAAAATAATAGAACTAAGAACCGGAAATGTCTTCCGAGTTATGAGGATATTATCTCTAGAGTCCTTAGATGCACTTACTAGAACAAGAATCGAGACCTGTGATAAATGTCAGGGATCTGAGGCTCGTCTATCCGGGGATAGCCCAATTTCCCTTACGCTGTGATACCTTCGTACTCTTAATTTCCTTCCACTTTATTGCAGAGCTATAGCATAGGTTTCAGCTTCATGGTCTCAAGATGCCGGTTACCAGGAGATTCTTTCACAGGATGTGTATATGCCATGTCGGTTTTACTATCAAATTGAAGTTAGGGATTTTACAGCTTCATCTGTGTTTTTCTATTACAGCTATTTCACTAGTGGTCGATTGAGAGCTGCACTTCTAATTCTGTGCTGCTTCTCACGTCCGCTTTTGATACTTCTTCACTTTACTCTCCCTCACTGCTCCGATATCTCACGAGTGAAATACTCCGCCATTACCCCGCTATCTATTCGGGAAACATCATCTTATCAGATTTCTATAGTTTGTTCCACCGTACAAGTGTTTTTTATATACATACGAAATCATCTTCCAGCTATTTATACCTGTGCCAAGCCCAAGGCCAAAAGGTAGATTTTTAACAATGCGGTTTTAAATGCCAACCTATACGCACTTTAAGAGTCATACCTAGCCACAACCTAGTCTCTAGCTTGCTATACGAAAAACAGTCACAACCCATGAACGTGGGATGCCTGTCATTTATTCCACCATTAGTTAAATCGTTTCATGATACTCGAGAGCCGTAAGATCAGAGTCCGGGCTGATATTCCCAAGCAAGGGGCGCCGGCGGGAAGGGCATGTTGCTTGACACGGCGCTGCTAGATAAGGTGAAGGAGGATGGGGTGGTGGCACGGGTTGAGTGTGAGGAGTCGTTGGAGCTGGATAAGAGTGTGCTGACGCCAGGTGATGTGACGGAGAGGATCGCGGGGCATGTGAATGCGTTGATGGGGAGGGGAGGGGAGGGGAGAAGAGGTGGGTAGTGGATTGGCTTCAGAGGTTGAGGTTTATATGTGTAACAGTATGAAGTCCTTGACTGGAAACTGGGAACGTGGGGGTTGTGTCTGTAAAATCTTCCATGGGTATGCTTACTCTCAAGTACCTTAGGCAAACTGCATAAGTAAAGTAAAGTGATTTGTGCTCGATCGGCAAAGCCGCACCAAGTCATAATCTATCAGGTCTAGTGCGACCCCAAACTACTCCGTAATAATATGGTAACTCCGGTACTATTCCATATTACTTTAATCGCAACTATTGTTCATAACGCCGCGACGCAAAGCTATCACCTGTATCCAAATACCTACATAACGCTTGCACATAATAGCATAAAAGTCCTCCAAATATTCTCAATGACTGGATTGAGCTTTCGCGCGCAACTTAGGACCATAAACCCAGATCAACAACGGCGCAGGTATCCAAATCACAAGGCCAATAAAAGCCAGCGTGCTATTCCCCCACCCGTAGCCCAAAACCTCATACATCTTCGGTGCAAACAGCGGGAATCCAAAAGCTGCCAAGCTGCGCAGAAACTGGGTGGCTGCTGATGCAGAACTCGTGTAGCCCGGGTAAGAGTCAATGACATAGGCCTGCAATGCCGTCTCGCCGATTTGCGTCCCGAAAGCCATTATGGCAACGCCAATATCCACAACGGACCATTGCACGAGCTTGTCGGCGGCCCAGCCATACATGAATAGACCGAGAGCTCCGAGGATATATCCGGGTATCATTATTGGAACGCGGAACTCGGGGAGAGCGACACCGTCAGTTCGCTTTTTCAGCCTGCGGAAACTGTAGTCGATAAGTGGACCACCTATGGCACAACCAATGACTTCGCCGAGGCAGATGGCAATATAGTGTAGACCGCTGATGGATATGGATTCGTGATACTGGTTAGTCCAGAGATCGGAGAAGGTCGACAACACAATATAGAGGATTCCATAACCGAATCCTGACAGCAGTGCTTGGACTTGCACAATAGGATGGAACATGAGCATTCGGATTGGTCGAGTAAGGCTGTTCCGGATGATCCCGGACATTGATCGCCCAACGTCAAGTCTTTCTACCTCCGTATAGTAGCTTTCGTTACTAGTGGTTTTCCGGAAATGCTTCGCTCTTTTCTTGAGAATGGTTGGTGCGTGGGTTTCCTTGAAGACCAGCAAAGACATGACAACCATAGCAGCCTGAATAATTGACGTCGACCAGAAAATCCAACGCCAGGTCGTTGTTTGGATTATGAAACCTCCGATTATCGGTCCACATGCAGAACCAAGTATAGGGATCATAATGTAGAGCCCCAAGGATGTACCACGCTGCTCTGGCGGCCATACATCTCCCAGAACACCGCCCGCGAGAGCGTAGATAGCGCTTGCGCCGAAGCCAGCAAGGAATCTAGCAGAAATAAGCAGCCCTTTGTTGTGGGCGAATCCGCAGACGATGTTCCAACCGAGGAACCAGATGTTCGTTGCGTGTAACATAGGTTTGCGTCCATAGACCTCGGAGAGGGGACCTATCAATAGGGGCCCAAAAGCGGTTGCGAGGAGGTAGACAGACATGGCCATGACTGATTCAATGTTGCTCATGTGTAGCTCACTGCCAATGGTTGAAAGGGCGGGGGCCATGATGGTTGAAACCATGATGCGGTTGAAGCCAGTTGCGGACAGAACACCTGTTACCGCCCATTTTCTGATTGCTGGCCAGTTTTGGGGGTTTTCGAGGTCAATGGGCGCGGCGAACTTGACTAGGAAGGGATCCTCCAATACAACTTCAGATGGTTGCTTCTCGTCAGATGGCTGCGTCTCGATGTCGACCGGCTTCTCCATTTTAGCTGAGGGCGGGTGTCAGGGAGGAAAGAAAGCGCAATACTGTTTGGTGTAAATGAAGGTCGAAGAAAGTCAACCGGAGCCACTCGGCGAGGAAAGTTGTCAAAAGGAGCCGACATTGGCTGGGTTATATAGGTAGATTTCCTCCGTTCTCCGGAGCGTTTGCAAGTGTACGAACGTTAACTACCAGCATTTCAATGAACTAGGAACGGCCGTCTTTTGTGACTCATATGAGAGAGATGCAAATAAGGAAGGTGGGATATCGGAATCTTTCCCTTCCATGACAAGACAATGAACTGACGAGGCGGCTAGACTCCTACATATAGTTAGACATGTAGACTTGTAGGGGTGCAGACAGCGTCGCGAGATGATCTGATAAGATTATGGCCCTAGGATTGGTCGGAAGATGATCTGATAAGATTATCGTGGAAGGATTAGACGGAAAGTTCCACCCATCTGCCTAAGACACTCCTTGGCGTCCGTCTTTGTCAGGGTGAAGCGGGGCGGGTGCCTTGAAGGCTTGAAGGTGGGGGACGGATACGGAGTTCTTTCTTGCACCCTGAGGGACTCAAACCGAGACTGACTGACTATTGATTGGTAAGAGTTGTTCTACGGAGTATGAGCTCTGGCGTCCTTTCGTGTCAAAGACCCGTCGTGTAGCCTTGCCTCATTAGGAATGTTCGGCCGAGGCTCTTCCGCTTGCCTTCTTCACAGGAGTAGGATAGCATCCCATCACCCGTACTGCATTCATCTCGCCCATAATAATAATACCATCCTTCTTTCCTCGGCAGCTATATAATACGCTAGGCTCATGGCTAGACAACCTAAGCGGCACTCATCCCCGTCGACTTCAAATGTCCCAGGACTGCTTTTCCCATCCACCACAAAGTAGGTACGGTAGAAAACCTTCCAGCACGAAGCGCTTTGTTAGATCTTTTGCTATTATAGAACTCGGAATATAGCCTTTCCTATAACTGACTCTAAGGTCATAGCAGTTACTGGCATGCGCTGGTATATTATGCGTCCTAATCAAAGTATCCAGCCCTTGATTCCCTTCCTCGAAGTTGCGATAGTCTGCGAACGAAAATCCATGCTTTGGAGTTTTGGAAAGATCGTTCAACGCGTCAGAAGTATGGCCGTCGGTTATAACACTTATTAGCTGGATCCCGAATCTCCGAGTTTCTTGTCGTGATCCGCCCATATTTGGTGACTTCTTTTCCTTGGATATGCTCTTCGCTGCCCCGCGGTCAAGAAGCGTCGATAAAAGCATCAGACATTCATTGCGAAATGTTATTCCTGGGTGTCCAGCTGTTGTTGATAGAGTATCATCTCTGGGGTCCACTCGAGGTATATTTTCAAGGCCGGAAAACGTTTTTATGATGCCCAGCAGTTGATCTTATGAGGGGCAACACTCTGAGGACGAGACCGGCAGCTTTGATTCCGCTATCTCGACAGTCGGTTAGATGAAATGGTGCATTTTCTGATTGAGCCACGTGATGGAGAAGGATTTTGAAGCATAAAGTCCAAGACGATATCAGGCTCGAACGCTTGGATGGGATGCTATCAATGCTCGGCCAACAGCTTGCAACTTGCGCTGTTAGGTAGAATGGGACGCCGCCAGCTAACCGTTTCCTTAGTCAAATGGTGTGTGATTGGACATGCTACTATTAGATCTGTTTGGGACTCTCAGAATCCTCTCTTACAATACATCAATCATGTTTCTAGGCTAGGGGAGGGAATATCAATCTCTAATTATTTCGAGAGGATGGATTAAGAACGATGTGTTGAAGGGGTACACCCATTTATAGAACAACGTTTCGTATAGTCTGACTGGACTTCAAGATACACTTTCGTGGCTTTTATTAAGAAACTAACTGGCCGCCACAGATATGCGGGGTGCCGTCTATCAGGGCAAAGAGGCTTTTTTTTTGGCTTTTTAAACCCGTGACATTGATAATAAAAGATGCTAAATTACTTGATTCTGCGCACGACGAGTGCTTGGTTTGAAACTCCTGAGGCTCATTCTATGGGTTGTAAATTATGTACGTAGCGAAGAGGCTCGTAGCTAAAGTATTAAAGAAAGTATGGTTCGAGTTAGCTAGCTAGCTAGAATTTCTTCAACCCGCAGTAGTTGACTGAGCCTGCGACGCGCAAAACTCAGAAACGATAAGAAAGAAGCAGTGAGTGAGAAATACAAACCAGGGACAATTTTTTTTTGGAAGTGAGGACATTGAGGAGCCGGCTTAGCCAGCCATACACCAGCTAGCCAAACCAACCAGTTAGCCAAACCAACCAGTTAGCCAATCCATCCAGTTAGCCAATCCATCCAGTTAGGCAAACTATCCAGTTAGACAGTCCATCTAGTTAGCCAATCCATCCAGTTAGCCAATCCATCCAGTTAGCCAGTCCATCCAGTTAGCCAGTCCATCCAGTTAGCCAATCCATCCAGTTAGCCAGTCCATCCAGTTAGCCAATCCATCCAGTTAGCCAATCCATCCAGTTAGCGAAGTGCAACAAAAACAAGAAAAATGCCAAATAAGGAAAGGAAGCTAGTCAGCCGTCATGTGGGGCAGGATAATCATTTTTCCGGCTGAGTCAGCTCTAGGTCGTCCTTATGACTTCCTTCTCAGCTTCACCTCTATACTGCTTCTACATCTCTTCTCTACATAGCTGAATTCAACTCAACTCCAACCGCGCATCTTCACAATGGTCCCCCACGCGCGAGAGGGGTGTGGTTCCCTTGCATTGAAGCTATTCGGAGCTCTGCATTGTACGATAATCCAGCTCTAAGTCTGCTCCTTGGCCTCGCGGTCTATCTCGTCGGTTCACCGTTGTCTGTTAATAGCCCCCTCGTCTTTTGGCCTTGCTCCCTTAATAGCAACATCTCTATAACGTCGGTTCGCTGTCTGTCTGTTAACAGCTTTACACCTTATTATTTGGCCTCGCTCCCCTCAAGCGATCTATCATTGCCAGCATACAGTTAATAGTACTCCAGTTTGCTGTCTATTAACAGCCTAACGACTTAACGAATTTTCTTCCCTTAGGTATCGCGCCAGACTTTCTTCCTCTTCGCCTCGCTCCTTACATAGCGACTTCTCCTAGGCCATTCATACTATAATAGTTTTCAGCTTACGGTTGGCTCTCGCGCCCTTTTACGCGATCTCTCGTCTCCAGTACTCATATACGGTCGACATTTATACGATACACGCGGTGTGGAGGAATGCGGAGGAATGGCATTAGCGGATTCAGGCCGGGGGAACTTAAATATTTGCAGGAGAGGTTTATGCAGCATTAGCAGGGTTCTAGGAGGAGATTTGGAGCATGATTATAAGCTGTTTAAAGGGATATGGAATAAGGGCTTCTTTGTAGAGAGGGGGTGACTGTGGGGCCTCAGGCTGCTACGGGTATATAGTCGGCTCCTGCCACACTTCTACAATACAACCACACCTTCAACCCACAACTCGAACAGTCTCCACACGTCAGCCGTCAGCACCAGCCCAGACCCTGGAATTTGCGATTTGCAACAAAAGCCGAACATCTTCAAGTGACGGGCCCAGGTGTCGCTCCTTTCGTACAAATATAATCTTAAGACATGGCAAGAACAACACGCCTGCGATTTGATTAACGGTCTGTCCGCCAGACCTTAGTAAGGATAATCAATCAGTGGAAGGAGATGACCAGATCAGATCAGAGGAAACAAAACACGTATTTTCAGGTTTGAAAACCAAGAGATCGTGGAGTTGGATGTGAAAAACATCTGCTCCTCAAGGGCCTCGACCACCGACCTTGCTTGGGTGTAAAAGCTGACACGAAGGCTCGCTTGAGGTGATGGAGGGGTAAGGTAGAATGCAGGTACACCAGTGTATGCCAAAATTCTGTGCGCACCCCTGATTTTTAGCGAAAAACACGCCAAAAACACACTAAATCTAGCTACTTTGCAACACGATATATTGCTAACCTTCTTATTAATAAACTTAAAATTAAAGGAAATAATTTTAAATAATCTAAATACTATTCTAAATTAATTATAAATACTATATACTTTTTATTTGTTGCTATATATAAAATAAGTGATTTTTCTAATCAAATCTATTAGTAAAGTTTTAATATCTAAATAACTTTATTAT